>CM035417.1:16957935-17012935 GCA_020310875.1 Ceratopteris richardii | reverse complement strand
CATCTTCACTTGAACTTGACCAAAGCAATTTCAAAATGAACTTTGTCTAACTTAGGACACTTATCTCTAAGACTTTAGCTTTAAGTTCTTGGGAATTGTCAATCTTATGAGCAATTCCTTGGTTTTCTTTTCAAGAGTATACTAAACTCCAATGAAATTCATTGGAGTATCACATTTAACTTGAAGCAAACTCAAATGAATAAGTAAACTTAGACTTTGACACCTTTGAAGATTGAATGTGTTCTGTACAGAATATATATTTGGGACATCTAATTTGGTTAATTACTCCTATTGGCTTTCCCTGCATTTTATTGAAATGAGTCAAATACATTTCCAAAAGTTTTGCAAACCAATAAGGAAGAACCAAAACTTTGTATAACCAATTCAAACTTTAAGATACTTAAACTTGATGTGAGTTAAGCTCTATGTGATTCAAGTCTTTAACTTTTCAAAGATCTATTTCAACAAGTTACTGAAGCATTTCATCTATCTTTTAAGAGAAATAGACTAGATTCTCAAAAAGATACTTGGAGTAAAGATTGAACATCATCCAACCACTAGTCACTACTATGGAATCCAACTTTAGTGTCTTGACCACCGAGTTTTATCGATGATGTTTTTCTTGTTTTACTCAAAACATCAATGCTTCTTGTAAGACTAAGTTAATCATTCCTTTATTCAATATCTTAAGACGATTTACTTGGAATGCAATTCTTATGCATTATTAGCCAAGAGATTGATGTCACAAACTTGCACTATCAACTAGCTGCTTTCAAGCTTAGTTTTTTTAATCGTAGTTGGAAGGATCATTTCAAAGTCCTATTTCTTCATGTGCTTTTTCATACTTGAATTATAAATGAAGGTCTTGGAAGTCAATTACTTCATGATCTTCATGTTTACGTGATCTTGAAGTGTCTTTTCAGATCATCTTTTTGACCTTCTTGAATTTTAACTTCTCATTTGAAGTTTTGATTTCATTGAGGATGGATATTTCTTCATGATTCACTCTAGGGCTAAAAGATATCTATCCTCCCACGGTCCAATGTCCCATACCATCTTTCCCACATCAATTTGATTATAAAATTTGGTGTCTTATACTACCCTATTTTATATTCACATTGACGTGTAGATGATATTTATCCTTAAGTCCAAACTTATCTTTATAGAGTACCTTCTTACTTAAATTCTTTTAATAGAATTTGAAGTGAACGATTTACCTCTAAGTTTTATTTCCTTTAGATCATTCCATAATTTCATGCTTTGACTTACACTTTGTCTTCAAAACTTGTAAATGTTTTGATGGAACATTCATCTCTCTTCTCTAGTGTCTCAAAAGAGAACCTATTATAGTTTCAAGTTCTTGAAATTCTCATATTCAAGACTTATTTGTTCTACTCAACTAATGTGTGATGACAAGAGCTTTTTTCTTCTTGTCTTCGGATTCCTTTCTTACTGAAGCTTCAAGTAGCTACGTATGGGACTTCACAAGAATTTCTTTACTGCGTAAGTCTAAGCATCCACTCGTGCTTTTGGATTTTGCCTTTAAGTAATTCCTTTAAGGATAGGTAAACTTTATGTTTTAAATTGATGTGTAGGTGATATTTATCCTGAAGTCCAAACTTATCTTTATAGAGTACCTTCTTACTTAAATTCTTTTAATAGAATTTGAAGTGAAGGATTTACCTCTAAGTTTAATTTCCTTCATAAGATCATTCCATAATCTCATGCTTTGACTTACACTTTGTCTTGGAAACTTGTCAATGTTTTGATGGAACATTCGTCCTTCTTCTCTAGTGTTTTCAAAAGAAAATCTATTATAGTTCCAAGTTCTTGAATTTCTCATATTTAAGACTTATTAGTTCTACTCAACCATTGTGTGATGACAAGAGCTTTTTTCTTCTTGTCTTCAGATTCCTCTCTTACTGAAGCTTCAAGTAGCTACGTGCGGGACTTCAGAGGAATTTCTTTACTGCTTAAGTCTAAGCATCCACTCATGCTTTTGGATTTCACCTTTAAGAAATTCCTTTAAGGATAGGTAAACTTTATGTTTTACCTTCCATAGACTTAATTACTGTCATGGTACTTGGAACAACTAACTCTTTCACAGTTTCCTTTAATTGTTGGATATGCCTACAACTGACCAGTATGGCTTCACTTGTATCAGACCCACTTGTAGGTTGATAGAGTAGGTCCTAGATACATGTAGTTTTTGTACGTGTGTGTGGAAGGGCCGATTTCTGTGTTGTAGATCATTGTATGTGATCTGAACAGAGTATAGGGATCGGTGGATGATAGTTGAGGTGATATGAGTACTAGTTTCTAGATCCATAGGCACTAGGTTGGAGAGGACTTCCATAGGGTGGATCATGGGGTAATGGGCATTAGGATTTATTTGAGATATACCATGGGGCTACTAGGAGTAGGCCTCTATAAATGTTTGTATTTTTCGCATATGGTGGCAAGTGCTAGATAGTGCTAGCCATTGGAGAAAGGATATTTAGTTCCTCCATGTCATCGATGGAAATTGCCATATAGAGGATCTTTGTTCTCCATGACCACCGATGGGATCTACCCTGTGATAGAAGACCGATTGCTTGTGTTAAGTCATTGATGACATTTAGCTTGTGACAAGGATAATGACCCTCAAGAGTCCGATGATGGTATTTGTCACGAGGTTTGGGAGCACTACATCCTCTACGTATGATTTGATTAATTGCATCATTTGCATATTATTTTTTCTTTGATTATCAAGGCATTTATGGATTTTATTATATCTTTCTTTGTGTTCTTTTATTTCTACTTATGGGACCATGACTTTCTTTTTGTTTTTAAACATGATATGGATGCACTCTACCCGAGGGGATAGTGGATGACCACTAGTTGATGGACTTTGGATGTACTCTATCAGAGGGGCTAGTGGATGACCACGAGTTGATGGACTCTAGATAGTTATATGAAAGAGAAGATGTGTTGTTGCACTCTATGTTAAGATATCTTGAGGGATGCAAGACTAGCCAAAGCTGAGTGGATGCATTCATCATTCATGTATTGGTGGGCACCTTTTTGGTGAGACACGTTTATGGTATGAATGTTAGAGCCATGTCTCACTATCAGTACTTTCATTCTATTCATGAAGAATACCAATATAGCAAACATGGTTCTATTCCACATATGATGGATAGAGTAGTTCATAAGTGTCTTTTGATATTTGAATTCAAATGGCATATGACCATAGTTGCAACGCAACGCGTTGCGTAGCGTCTGCAACGTTCGCAACGCAACGGCGTTGCGTTGCAGACAAAAATTTTTGCCCCCTCCTTTGAGCCCGAAACGGGCTCGCGGGAGAGGGCATTTCTATTTTGTTCTTGTCCGGCCCTGTAGCGACTGCAAGCACACAGATACCTCAGCGAGTCAGCCCCGAGAGAGAGAGAGAGAGAGAGAGAGAGAGAGAGAGAGAGAGAGAGAGAGAGAGAGAGAGAGAGAGAGAGAGAGAGAGAGAGAGAGAGAGAGAGAGAGAGAGAGAGAGAGAGAGAGAGAGAGAGAGAGAGAGAGAGTGAGAGAGAGAGAGAGAGAGAGAGAGAGAGAGAGAGAGAGAGAGAGAGAGAGAGAGAGAGAGAGAGAGAGAGAGAGAGAGAGAGAGAGAGAGAGAGAGAGAGAGAGAGAGAGAGAGAGAGAGAGAGAGAGAGAGAGAGAGAGAGAGAGAGAGAGAGAGAGAGACTCACCATGCCTAAACCAAAGCAAAGTTGTTGGAAGTATGTGACTAGCCAAGGGAAGTTTGGATCGGGTGGGAGTGAGAGATGGACATGTAACCTATGTGGTTACAAAGGGGGTGGTGGGGCAGATCGTATCAAAGCCCACCTTGCCAAATTTAGTGGCTTGGGCATTTCAGCATGCAAGCAGCCTATGCCTGCTGATATCAAGGATGAGCTCCTTGAGTGGGTAGCTCAAAAGGAAGCTAGAAAGTATCCACAGAGCTCTCGGCCCACCTCCACCTCTATTAGCTCTAGTTATCCTCCTCCACACGATGATCCAGCACATCAGACTCATATGGGATCCTCTAGTGGAGGGAATGATGAGCATGGACATGATACCGTCGATCTTGAGGGTGACACTCAGCCACCGATGAAGGCACCTAGAGGATCACTTTCTTCGGCATCCGTACGTGCGGGTTTTCAGAGGCAGCGGGAGCTTGAGGCCAAACAAGGTATAATGAAGCTTTTCATACAGTGTGGCCTCTCTTTTAATGTTGCACGCACACCCGCATGGAAGGAAGCCATGGAGTTAGTGAGCACATTAGGATATCGATGGAGCGGTCCTTCATATGAGGAGTTGAGGACTAGCGAGCTACGCAAAACAAAAGATATAGTGGAGAAGCAGTTACAGCCGATGATGGGCACATGGGAGAAGTATGGATGCACTATTATGTGCGATGGATGGACAGACATCAGGAAAAGGAATGTATATAACATACTAGTGCATTGTTGCAAAGGCACTATGTTCCTTCGCGCCATCGATGCATCAGAGCCTGGACTTACAGTGACAGGTATGTATAGGTGAAATTTCAAGTTTTAATTTTAAGATACGCATTTGAATTTTGCATATGCTATATATATGTATTATGTACTATGTACTATGTACATGGCTGATTTGGTGTAATTTTTGTGTCACATGTCAGTTTATATATGGTCATATCCGCCAGGCTATTATGGATGTCGGTCAAAAGAATGTTGTGCAAGTCATTACCGACAATGGAAGCAATTGTGTGGCCATGGGTAGATTGTTAGAGGCAGAGTTTCCCTCCATTGTGTGGACCCCATGTGCCGCACATAGCATTGATCTTTTGATAGAGGATCTTGGAAAGATCCCTTGGATTCATTCTATTTTTTCCACCTGCCATAAGGTGGTCTCTTTGTTCACAAAGAGACCAAAACTATTAGCTATTTTCAGATCATACAGTGAGTTGGATATCCTAAAGCCTGCGAAGACCAGATTTGCTTACATGTGCATAGTGATGGAGAGACTACTTCGGGTGCGGCAGGCTTTGATGCAGACAGTTGTGTCTACAGAGTGGACTGCCTGGGATGGACACACTACCCCGAGAGCAGATTTTGTACGGATTACATGCTTGTCGGATTCATTTTGGAGGGATGTAGAGGCACTTGTGCGTGCCATACATCCATTATATTCTGTCCTTCGCATCGTTGATATGGAGGGGAGTACATTGGGACTCGTCTATGAGTTCATGGATCGAGTTGGCGAGTCCCTTTCACGTTGCCCACATTTGACATTGGACAGGTATTTATTAAGTTATTACTTATTACTTTGAATTTTTGACACTTAAAATTCTTATTATCTTAAAAATTAGTCTCTAAAATTTATAATTTCTTTGTTTATAGGATTGAGCAGCTTAAGGCTGTGTGGAGGGATCGATGGGATTGGTTTCATCGCCCGATCCATGGGATGGCACACTTATTGCATCCCTTATGGAGATCTCAGCAGGCCATCGTGGATGAGGAGCTCTTGAGTGCATGGAACACATATGTATATAGGCTTTATCCAGCTGATGTAGAGTTGCGACTTCAGTTGGAGAGACAGCTCTTGGTATTCCAAAATGGTGGTGGCCATTTTGGAAAGGATACGGCTTGTTTGAGATCTGCTCAGTTGCGGCCAGTATCATGGTGGGAGATGTATGGTGCTAGTGCTCCTCAGTTGGTAAGTACTAAGTCAAAAGTCTTTAGTGTACTGTGTGACATGTGATAAATATGTATTATGATTTATGTACTAATTATTTTTTGAATTATGTTGTAATGCAGAGAGAGTTAGCTATTCGTATCCTTTCACAGGACTGCAGCGTAAGTCCTTGTGAAAGGAATTGGAGCACATGGGCCCTCTTCCATACAAAGAAGAGGAACAGATTATCTACAACGCAGTTGGAGCGGCTAGTTTATTGCCACTGCAACTTGCGTCTCTTGGAGAGCGGCGGACATACAGGAGATGTGAGGGAGGTCAACGTGGACACAGTAGATATAGAGAAAGTCAGAGATATTCCAGATATTCCTCCAGAGGATCTGGACTTATATACTATGCTGTACCATGAGTTGACCTTACCTCAGCATGATACCAGATCATCTCGGAGCCGCAGAGGACCTAGTGGTAGTGGTGATGCATCCACTAGTAGCCGACCACATACCACTACTACTAGGGATGATGATGATGATGATGATGATGATGATGATGATGATGAGAGTGATGATTTGTCATCTGACACCATGTCAGAGTGACAAAGTTTGATTATTGACATTTGAGGCTTTGACATTTCATGTTTGACATTTGGTATTTCATGATATGTACATTTGGTATTTCATGATATGTATCATTTGCCACTTATGATTTATGCCATGCGTCATGATTCATATGATTTATGATTTATCATTTGTCATAGTGATCTCTATTGTTTTATTTTGATGTATGAACGATGATATGATCATGACACATGTGATATGTATGATGCCAGGTCTTATCATTTATGTTATAAATCATGATGTTTATTGTAATTTGTTAAAAGTTAGAAGTTAGAACTTAGAAACTAGAAACTTGAAAGTTAAGTGTTATGATCATTATGTTGTTAGAATCTAGAATCTAGATGATGATGTTATGATTATTGATGTTATGATTGTATTTGAATTTTGATATAATGATGATGTATTTGAGATAATTGTATATGATATAATCTTAAGGCTGTGTGGAGGGTTATGATATAATCACGAGTCACGACCAACTTTCAAGTTAGATTGATAATCTCTATTATTTATGATATATCTTATATTGTAATAAGTATTTTATGGTATATATAGTCATATCCCACCTTATTACATATCATATGACCCAAAATATGTGAAAAAAACATATAAAAATTTTGAAAAATAAATCACTTTATCGCAACTCCTAGGTCTAGACGTTGCCCTCGTTTCTAACCCGTTGCTAACCCGTTGCCGTTGCCGTTGCGAAAACGTTGCTTTCCACTATGCATATGACCCATATTTTCATGGTGAGTCATGAATCATGAGCTTTGCTTGGCTTATGCCATAGATCATATAGGTTGGATGAATTGGTGATTATGAGTATGCATGACTTTGTCGTGTGCATGAGATTAGTTATTGGTTGATGGATATCCCTATGCCAGTCGTGACCACCATTAGCGAGAATGCTAGGGTGCACTTTTCGAGATGCATCTAGGAGGCTATATGGTGATCTTTGCTGATCTCTTTATGAGGTATACTTTTTCTTTAGTTCCATCGAGATCGCTACTATATGCATCTTTCTTTTGGAGGGGACTCCCTTATGATGACTCTTTGGGATCAGAGAGTTAGTTCAAAGAGAGTTTTAGTGACATGACAATCATGGGACTTGCTTACCTATACGACTGGTCACCTGACACTAAGAGAGGAAGATGGTAAGAAGATATTCAAGTACTATTAGATTGCCTCTCATGGAGGGCAAGGTAGATACAAACTAGATAGTGGAAGGAAGAGACAGGCTAAAATGAGGACATGAGACAACTTTATCTCATCCCTACATTTTGCACCTTAGCGTTGATAGGCTGGTACATTTGCACGATTGCAGGATTGGGGCCTTATGTACAAAGTGCTATCTACATACACGTACTATTGGGTCAGTACATGCTAGGCACAAGCTACATTTTCATGCTTGGGACCCTCTATATGAGGTGTCGATAGAGATGCATGCCTTGCCATACCAGTTGAGGCTAGGCACAATGCACATGCATATGGTAGGAATCTTCACTTGCAAGTATTCATTTGGGTGCATGTGGTGCTATGTTGTGGTGGCTAAGCACATAGTAGATGCATGTATAATGTCCCTTGTACATGGTCTTGATAGTGGACACCTAGCTCAACCATGGACTATCATGGGATATTTTTAGAACCTGTATGGATCATGATCCATTATGGAGTTTGAGGTCTGCAGAAGCATACCAATAGCTCAAGGAAGAAGAAGAAGCTTGGACCACAACACAATACAAAATGTATTACCAAGTGAATGTACAAAAGATTAGTGACTTGTTAGGGTTATAGGTGTATATACAAGCTGGAAGGAAAAGCCTCCTGAAAAGAGAAAAAAAAGTGCTTCGCTAGTCTCTTAAGTGTGTTCACATACATCACTACCTGAATATATCAACAAATTCTCCTTGGGAGCGATCTAGTGAACAAGGAGCTTGCACTCATGTATAAGGAAGTGCCAAGCTGTGTGGAAAGAGATCAATCCACAAAAGGAAGTAAGCCCAAGGCTTTGTGAGAACTTCCTAGGCAGAGCCTTTGTGAAAAGGTCTTCAACATTATCTTGTTTGGGCACATAAGCCAAATTGATCTCTCTGGCAGAGACCCTTGTTGAGCTGAGGAGATGTGCTCAGGTGATGAAGCAGCTGGGGTAATACCCCCCTTTGGTTGAGTAGAAGGGCTGGAGGTGCAAGGAGCAGCCCACGCAGCAGATAGACAGAGATGGAGAGAGAGAAATTCGAATTTGGAGAGAGGCAGTTTGATTGGGGGCTTCACTAAAGAAAGAAGTGAGCCCTAAGTTTATTTGAGTTCACTTTTATAGGACCTGGCCAAGTTCACATTGAACTTGGCCAAAAGAATAAATAATGAGTACATTAAGCCTTATAAAAGGCCTATACAAATGTGTACAAATAAGGGAGTCATTTAGGACCTTTACCCCAACAACCTCCCACTTAAAGGCATAAATGACTCCTTTAAGCTACGTGACTCCCACCATCTGTATACATAGCTCATGTTGTGCTTTAGACAAGCACTTAGTGAGAACATCTGCAGGATTCTGTGATGTATGAACTTTAACAAGTGTGATAAGGCTATCCTCAAGCTCTTCTCGAATGAAGTGATATTGCACATCAATATGCTTAGTGCGTGCATGAAACATGGCATTCTTTGCCAAACATATGGCACTCTGGCTATCACAGCCAAGCATAGGTGCCTTGTTTGACAAGCCAAACTCACTGCATAATCGTGCCTGCCATATGGCTTCCTTGGAAGCCTCAGTGGCTGAAATGTATTCAGCCTCTGTAGTGGACAAAGCAACAATCTTTTGCAGCCTTGAGCACCATGAAACAACACCTCCTGCAAGAGTGAATATGTATCCACTTGTGGATTTACGTGTATCCACATCACCAGCCATGTCAGAGTCACAAAAGCCTTTCAGCTCCAATGGGTCTTTGCCATAGCAAATGCATTTATTTTTGGTCCCCTTTAAGTACCTCAAAATGGACTTTATTGCCTTCCAATGAGCTTTGCCTGGATTGGCCATAAACCGGCTCACAACTCCCACTGAATGGGCAATGTCCGGCCTAGTTGCAACCATAGCATACATAAGTGAGCCACAAGCTGAAGCATAAGGCACATTTTGCATGTCATTGATTGCTTCTTGTGTTTTGGGACAATCTTCCTTGGAAACTTTAACATATGGCTGCAATGGCACTCCAAGAGGCTTTGCATCAGCCATGTTAAATCTGTCCAGCACCTTTTCAATGTATTTTTCCTGCGACAAATACAATATGTGCTGGTCCCTTTGTCTTCTAATCCTCACTCCAAGGACATGCTCTGCTGCCCCAAGGTCTTTCATTGAGAAAGCAGATTTCAGCTGCTGTTTAAGAGCATCAATGGTGTCTCTTTTCTTACCAGCAATCAGCATATCGTCAACATATAAGACAAGAATAATAGGGCTGCCATCTACATCAGTTTTCGTATACAAACAGTGATCAGCATGGCTTCTTTTACACCCTTGTTTGAGCATGAAAGCATCAAACTTCTTGTACCATTGTCTAGAAGCTTGTTTCAGCCCATACAAGCTTCTATTGAGCTTACATACCAAATGTTCCTTTCCAGGAATAACAAACCCATCTGGCTGTTTCATGTAAAGCTCTTCATCAACATCACCATGCAAGAAAGCTGTATGTACATCCATTTGGTCTAATTCCAAATCAAGAGCAGCTACTATTGCAAATAACACTCGCAAAGTGGTCATCTTCACCACAGGAGAGAATACTTCTTGGAAATCTATGCCTTTGGTCTGGGCATATCCCTTTGCAACCAGCCTTGCTTTGTACTTGGGTTTTCCATCAACTGTTTTGATTTTATACACCCATTTGTTAGGAATGGCTTTCCTTTCTTTGGGTAATTCAACCAAATCCCAAGTATCATTAGCATGCAAAGCTTTAATCTCTTCCTGCATAGCAAGCTCCCAGTTGCTGCTGTGTTCACATGCCTTTGCCTCTTTGTATGTGAGAGGCTCAACTTCATCTGTCAACAAAATGTAATGCAATGAAGGATCAAATCTACTCACATTCCTTCTAAGACGAGTAGATCTTCTCACCCAATGATCCACATTGTCAGGCAATGGGTCTACATCAGGTGGTATGATCAAATCATTATTATTATGCTGCTGTCCATTGTTTCCAGCACCATTTTCAGCATTATTATTCGGCTGCATATGCCCTTCAGGAGCCTCATTTTGCTGTCCAACATCTTCTGGCTCAAAAACAACAGGATCGTCAACATTTTCAGTCCTTTGTGGTGCATCCTGAGGGTCAAAATTGGACCTAACAGGTGGCTGGTCATGCTGAAATCTTACCCTTTTATGGTTATCTTTTGAGGCACAATTGTTTTGAAGCAGCCTTGCCTCATTAAAAACAACATCCCGGCTGCGTACGACCTTCTTGAGCTGAGGTATCCAAATCCTGTAGCCCATTTCACCTTCTTCACCATATCCCATGAAGAGGCCTTTAATGGACTTAGCATCAAGCTTGTTTCTCAGCTCAGGCCTTATATGCACAAACGCCTCGAAGCCAAAGACACGTAAGTGATCATATGAAGCAGGTTTGCCAGACCAAACCTCTTCAGGGATGTCACCTTTTAAAGACATGTGAGGGGATCTATTGCACACATGTACTGCAGTTTTGAGTGCCTCTCCCCAAAATCCATGAGGGAGATTAGCTGTGGACAGCATGCATCTCACCCTCTCACAAAGTGTCCTATTGTAACGTTCAGCCACACCATTAGAAGAGGGGCTGTATGGAACAGTAAGCTCCCTCTTAATGCCCAAATTTTCACAAAATTTTTGAAATTCAGCACTTGTATACTCACCACCATTGTCCATACGCAAGCATTTCAGCTTTCTACTTGTTTGGGTGGTCACAAATGCATGAAAACGCTTAAACGCAGCAAATGCTTCATCCTTTGATTTAAGCAATTGAACCCAAATTTTTCTAGAAAAATCATCAACAAAGGAGATGAAATATAAAGCACCCCCCATAGATTTGGTGGGCATGCTACATACATCAGAATGAACAAGATCAAGTACACAAGACTTACGAGATACACCAGAATAAAAGGAACGTTTTACTTGCTTTCCATATTGACATTCATTACAAAAGTCAAGCTTTGTGCGTTTAGCATCAAGCTTCTTTAAGTTACAAAGCCTAGTGAGACCCTTTTGGCTCATATGGCCAAGTCTCTTATGCCACAACTCCATATGGGAGTGAACTTCAGCCAAAGCAATGAACTTGCGTGATAAGGCCTTTCCATGCAAGCAATAGAGAGTTCCCTTCTTTGTGCCTTTCACAATCAGCCTTGAACCTTTAGTCATTTTCCATGATCCTTTCTCAAAAAGAATGCTATAACCATGCAAATCCATTTGACCCACAGAAAGCAAGCTCTTCTTGATCCCTGGTACATAACGCACATTATGCAAGACCAGCTCATTAGTGCCATTTGTAGCGAAATGCACTGTGCCAATACCCTCAATGGAACATGCATGATTGTTTCCAAGGTATACATGGCCATGGCTGCCTGCAATAAAAGTAGAAAAACACTCCTTGATAGGAGTCACATGGAATGAAGCACCAGAATCTACTATCCAAGTCTGGGCCAATGCATCATTGACGGTCAACAAAGCATCTATGACATCACTCTTAGTGATTGACATGTCCTGTGCATGAACATTTAGAGAAGGATCAAATGCATGAGTGTCATCCGCTGAGAAAGTAGCGCATAAAATGTCCTCTGCATCTGACAGCTCCTCTATGACTACACTAGAAGCCACATTGGCCTTCTCCTTGTCCTTTTGGCTGTCCTGTGTATCAGTCTTGTCTTCTTTCCTGTCCTTCTTCTTATCTCCAGAATTCTTCTTCCTATCAAGCTCTGCTTTGTAATAGCGGCAATCGGGTTTCTTGTGACCTTTCCTGCCACACTGATAGCATGTCACATCATTGCTTTTGCCTTTGCTTCTATTCCCCCTTTCCCTGCTTTTACTTTTATTCCTCTGTGCATAATTACTCTTCTTATCTGTCTTGCCTCTAACCATGTTGGCTGAGCTACCTCCTTCTCCACCTTCTTTTCTCCTGATCTCTTCATTAAGAATAGAACCCCTAACACCATCAAAAGTCAAGTTGGGGTTATTGGACAATGAGACTACCAATGTCTCCCAAGAGTCAGGCAATGTCATAAGCAAGAAAATGGCTTTAAGCTTATCATCGAAAGGAGGCATTCCTGAGTCCTGCAACTGTGACAGAGTACCTGTAAACGATGACAAGTGTTCAGCTGCACTCTTGGACTCATCAAGCTGCATGCCAACAAGCTTCCGCATGAGGTGTACTTGGTTAACAGGCGTAGTATTTTCATACGTCGCCTTGAGTTTTGCCCATAACTCAAAAGCAGTGGTCAAACCTTTGAGATCTACTAGAATCTCATCGGATACAGCCATCTTAATGTATATAATGGCCTTCTTGTTCAAAGTAAACCATGCATCTTCCGACATGTCCTCTGGTTTCTCTGCCTCCAATGCCCTGTCACAATCTTTCAAGAAGAGGATTCCCTGAATTCTCTCCTTCCATAAGTCAAAACCTGTTCCCTCAAACCGTCGAATCTCAAATAGATTCTTCACATCTGAGGAGGATGACGCCATAGTTGCACAATGAAAAAACCTGCTGGAATTTTGGGCAAATGCACCAAAATCAAAGTGCAGCCTCCAAAAATGATGCACTACAACTCCAAACGGTCACAGGAGCAATTTGGGACAAAAATGGGGTGATTCTGGGCACAAAACTGATCTCTGAATTTTCTGCGCAGAGAATTTCAGAAACTCAATTTATGCTCAAAAACAACTAATTTTGTTGTTTTTAACCTCAAAGAATGTACATAAGGCTAATACTCAGCCTTTAGATGCATGTAGGAGCAAAAGCCTCAATTTTTGCCACTGTTTTACAAGAAATTATGGCAAAATACTCCACAACTTCTCATACATAGGTCAATTTTGTTGAAACTATAGAAATTATAGCAAAATGTATCTCCCACTATGTGTGCTCAGCCAGTCGAGAGGGAGAAGACCTTCAAAAACTCAGAAATTTGCTAGAAAATATGATATTTTGCTGAAAAACACCTGTTCTTGCTGGAAACTTTGAGATTTTGCTGAAAAACACCTGTTCTTCGCGATAAAATCAGAGAAAAATCACTTTCTTCGCGACAAAAAGCTGGAACATCACTGAAAATGATGGTACAGCAGATTTTGGACCCTTTCTTCGCGATGAAACTTGATGATTTTGCCAAATGGTGAGTGTATGCTGCTGTAGAGAACCTGCGCAGCAGATTTGAGGCCCAATATAGGCTCTGATATCAGTTGTTGAGCTGAGGAGATGTGCTCAGGTGATGCAGCAGCTGTGGTAATACCCCCCTTTGGCTGAGTAGAAGGGCTGGAGGTGCAAGGAGCAGCCCACGCAGCAGATAGACAGAGATGGAGAGAGAGAAATTCGAATTTGGAGAGAGGCAGCTTGATTGGGGGCTTCACTAAAGAAAGAAGTGAGCCCTAAGTTTATTTGAGTTCACTTTTATAGGACCTGGCCAAGTTCACATTGAACTTGGCCAAAAGAATAAATAATGAGTACATTAAGCCTTATAAAAGGCCTATACAAATGTGTACAAATAAGGGGGTCATTTAGGACCTTTACCCCAACAACCCTCTCCTTGACATAATGATAGTGCATCTCAATGTGCTTTGTGCGAGCATGGAACATAGGGATCCTCAAAACTTTGACTTTTAGTGAACATGGTGGTGGAAGAAGATTGACCAACACCCAAATCAGTTAAGAGGCGTGTGAGCCACACACTCAACATCCTTGGAAAGCTTCCCTGTACTTAGCCTCACAACTAGAAGTGGCCACTGTAGGTTGTTTCTTGCTCAACCAAGATATGCATGGACTACCAAGCATGAAGCAAAGATCACTGTGGACACACAAGTGTCATAGCAACCAACTGAGTTTGAGTAAAAAAGAGCATGTAAATCTAGTGGGTACCACTCCAGTAGGGAAAGCTGCCAGCAAGTGCTTGACACTTGGGCAATGCCAAGGTGGTTAGGTGCATTTGCTTCGGTGTGTTCGGTGCATTTCAGGTGCGAGGACCGAACCTTACGACCGCGATAAGGTGCGTAAGGTTCGTTTAGTGTTCATTAGGTGCGGTTAAGGTCGAAGAACCTTACCTTCCCTTCGAGAAAAGGTGCATAAAGTGTGCTCCATATTATGTGTGATAGTGTATCTGTGTGACAATGTGTATGTGTGTAATATGACAATGTGTGTTATGAGAGTGGACACCTTGAGCTAGAAAAAGGCCTTCACGATCTCTCTCTCTCTCTCTCTCTCTCTCTCAACTTGTGCATACACTTTAGTAACAATAAAATTGGATTTCATCTTGACCTAATGTTGCCCATAACAATATGATGGAAACGACGAACCGAAGGTAAATAGCACACCGAATCGAGCTGAATGTGTAATATGACAATGTGTGTTATGAGAGTGGACACCTTTGTGTCTCAAGAAGAGCTAGAAAAAGGCCTTCACGATCTCTCTCTCTCTCTCAACTTGTGCATACACTTTAGTAACAATAAAATTGGATTTCATCTTGACCTAATGTTGCCCATAACAATATGATGGAAACGACGAACCGAAGGTAAATAGCACACCGAATCGAGCTGAATCGAACCGAATTCGGTTCGATTTTGATTACTATCTAAAAAGCATCGATTGAACTTTTAAGGTTTGGTTCGAACCGAACCGAATGGTACCTTTGGGGGGGTTCGGTTCGCGAACTGCGTCAACTATGGGCTATGCATAAACTTGCTAATATTAGAGACAACAAACTGAATATTAGGCCGCATTATGTATAAATAAATCAAGCATCCAATAGCGTGTTGATAGAGAACAACATCAAATGCATCTCCAACATCATGAAGACTCAACCATAGACCTGTTTCCATGGGAGTGACAACAGGTTTGAAATCTTCAAGGCCAAAATGCTTCAACAATATGTCAATATATTTTGTTTAACACAAAACTATTCCTCCATCAACTTGCATAAACTAAATGCCCAAATAATGATGCAAATGCCCCAAATTTGGCATCTCAAAAGAGGCATAGAAATTTGATGCAAAAGAAGCACTATGAAGGTGCAGTTAATTTGCTATCTTAATTTGCTATCTTTCAAAGTCTGTACCAGCCATTTAGGCATAGTTTTAACCTCTTCTATGTCAACCCTTTATCAACAAGTGCATCATGTAAATCGAAATGGAATGATATGAATCATCATGTGGAACCTATAAAGGGTGAGAAATTTGATGCAAAGGAAGCACTATGAAGGTGCATTTAATTTGCTATCTTTGAAAGTCTGTACCAACCATTTAGGCGTAGTTTTAGCCTCTTCTATGCCAATCCTTTTATCAACAAGTGCGTGATGTAAATCTGCATAAGAAATGGAATGATACGAATCATCATGTGGAACCTATAAAGGCTGAGAAATTGCCTCATTTGGACCAACACTTGATTGTCCTCTTGTAAAAAGAGGAAGCAAAGTGTCATGCACATCCTTCAAGTTAACTTGTCTCCTTGGTACATGAAAGTAATAGCTAAATTGCATCTTCCCCAAAAACATGACGGCTAACGAAAATGCGTTTAGTTTGTGGATGGTACATACGATAGCCTTTGTTTTCAAGAGATAGCCTTTGCTTTCAGAATTGTACCCAACAGAAATACATTTCATTGCTTCATCATCCAATTTTCTTCATCGTTGTTTTGGAATTAATGCAAATGTCAAACAACTAAAGACACACAGATTAGCAAAAGATAACTTACGGCCATGTGAAGCCTCATATGGAGTGATTAATTGCAGTGCTTTGGTGGGACATCTATTAAGTACATATGTTGCACACATATCAACATTAAGCCAAGATTGGTCATAGCTTCAAACAATAGTAAATGCCCATTTTTCATTATGAACAAGATTAGCTGACGTTGTTGTAGATATAGAGGCCCCTACAACAACCATTTCAACCTCTTTCTTCTTTGCCTCTTTTGCAGCCAATTTAAAACAACTTTTATGACACTTTTCTGTTTTCTTGTTATCTTTGTATTCCTTCTTCGACTCTGAAGCATTAGCAGATTTCTGCATTCCAATAGACGAGCTCCATTTACCTTTGCTCTTTTGACTAACTAAGAAAGGTTGATTTGCAAGACACATAATTGACCTGTTCTGCTTGGGCTGATCTTCATGCAACAAAACAGAGACTAACTCCTCGAATGTTAAGGCATTTGGATTGCCATTCATCCTCAATCGAAGAGTAGAAGCAAAACTCTGATATGATTATGGAAGTGAACTATCTGGCAAGATTTCATCAACAGAAATGAATTGCTTCTTCAAATCTTTTATCTTTGCTAAAAAATTGTCCATAGAATCTCGTTCATTCATCTGGTGACTCTTCAACTATTTTTGGAGGTAAGAAACACGAGCCTTAGTTCTTTCCTTGCATAAAGTTGTAAGTGTATCTCAAGCATCCTTTGCTATCTTGTAGGAGCGAATGTGAGGAATAACGGCATGTTTGATAGACAAAGCTATCAATGCATGTGCTAGAGCATCTCTCCCATCCCAATGAAGTTGCTCTTTAGTAGGTGCAACAAGAACTACGACACTACGAAGAGATTGAAGACCATCATCTTCAACGACACCTACATCACCTTCAATAAGTATATTTACCGGTATAGTAGGATGTTTTTCAACACCCCTCACAATATTCCAAAGCCCTTTCGCTACCAATACATGACACATCATGCCCATAATGGGCAATTACTACCATCCAACTTATCCTCAATAGATAACATATGGGATGTCCCAGTTCGCTGGCCTAGTGGTTGGGCCTATCGCCTCTTGAGGCGGGGGCGAGGTTTCAATCCTTGGAAGCAACATGTAAGGGACATGTAATCTGGAAAGATGTTGCATTGTGGCTGAGTGCCACCATTTGTCTATCCTTGCGGTAGTGTTGACCGTGGTTTAACCCAGTCTTGTAAACCCCTGTTCGTGTGGGATAAGGGGGGTCCCATGGGTACTATGCCCTTCCTTGTACAGTTGCAATTTCAAAGTTAAAGTCCGGGGGAGTAGGCCTCGGCCGAACCTCATTAAAAAAGAAATGATAACATATGGGATACATCATTTCTTTGACCCATGGCCACTGACTAAATACATTGATGCAGAAAAATGACTCTATCTCATAAAGTTGAACAGAAACTCTCCTTTGAGGTTTGCTAAACCTATAACAGACTTCGAGGCGCATGTTGGCGAACCAAAACTTGTATATATGTTTGGCAGAAAAAGACGAAATTACATGTATAGGGATTGCCATAGTGCGTTCGGAGGCCATAGTGCCTTCGGAGGCTGAAATGAGCTCGGACCAAAATTTCAACGCCACATAGCGAAGCCGGTCCACTTAAGGTGTGAGAACCGAATGGTATCCGAAGGTAAGGTGTGTAAGGTGCATCATTACAAATACATATACGTCCATAAGATGTAGTATATAGATATATTGTGACATTTATACTACACATAAATACTCCATTTATATTTCTCTTTTTCTCTCTTCCCCCCCCCCCCCCCCCCCCCCAAACCCAAAAAAAAAAAAAAAAAAAAAAAAAAAAAAAAAACCACCCTCTTGAATCTTCACAATCTTGTGTGTGTAGGAAAGTGGCTTGCCAGTTGTGGACCTCTTCTTGTTGGGAATGGAACCAAGTATCAAGGCTATGGGGCTTATTAGTATGGGCTGAAGGTTAGCTCATTGTGATGGTTTGAAATTTAATCTCATGTGGGTGGCAATGCATAATCGATGGGCATTTAGTTCTAGGGCACCATATGTGATGAATTTGAACGGCTAAAAGATTCACCTCTATAACCATGAACCAAATGCATGGGATGAACCAGAATGCACCGAATGGTATGCACCTTAAAATCTTAAAATTCGATGCACCGAATCTGCTATGGTTCACACACATCACTACCGAAATATATCAACATATGTATGCATGCATGTATTTATGTGCAAATGAATATATGTATGTGTGTATGTATATGTGCATTTATGTATGTATGATGGGAAAATATCGCATGATGTTTGGAACATACTATGACATTTGTAGGTGACACGTGTGCACAAATAAACCATGATGTATGTGTGTGTGTGTGTGTGTGCATGTGTGTGTTAAAGGTGGGCACACATGCACATGTGCTTGCCTGTTTATGTGATGGGTGTATGTCTATACTTCTGTTGTTATTTTCATGCACCTTGTTTTTATTTCCGTTGTTCTGTAGCAGGATTATTTTCCTGTTTACGTCACATGTTGATGCACATTGTACTTACATTACGTACCATAATCTCTTTGCCCGTTTGGAAATGTACTGTCCTTTAGAAATCGTGTCATAGGATACTTTTGTTAATCCCTGTCAATTGAGAAATTGTGATGTTACCATATATTACTCTGAGCTCATAAGCCTAATGGAATGAACATATGATTGCAACACTACCTGTTCTGCTGATTTAATTGCATAAGGTAAGCTTAATATTTAAACCCGACATTTTGTAGATCATTTCCCGAATTTCTTTAGTTTTCTATAACAGCAAATATTTGAAGTCAATGCCACATGTTTTAGCATTTGCCTGATGTGAGAAATTAATTCTTAACCTCATGAAATAGTGCACATGGTATTTAGGGAGCTTGAATTCAGAAGCAGGGCACAGTAATATATGTAGTTATGCTAGGGTCTACATAAATATGTAAGTGGGAGCTGTACAGAAGTAATGTCCTTGTGGTATAACTGAGGTTTGGAAATGCAGGTGCTTTCAGGAGAGCAAGAATATTCTGAGATTGCCCGTGCATCTGGATTTGAGAGTCCTAAGACGAATAAGTGATCAACTCCATGCACAGGTGGTATATTTAGTTATGCCACTTCTCCCCAATGTAAAAAATGTTATATAGTATGAGAGCGTTTCCAAAGTGAGGTCCGTAATGGATGGAATCAAATGTCTTTTTCATCTAGATGAGTGTAATCTATGTTAGTTTGCCAAACATTGCAAGATAATTTTGTTAAAAGCTCTGTCAAGATAAATTCTGAATGGTTCTTGCAGTTATTGATCAATCATGATTCAACAAAGGTCCACTCTTTTATCTATTTCTTGATTAGCATGATGCTTATGTTTGAAATGCGGTCTTTATTAAAGAAGCTTCTGAACAAGAATCTTGTGAAGTGGATGACCTAGGTCGATGGGAAAAGCACTGAGGATATCCTTATGCATCCTCTATGCGTATGCATTGGTATTTGGTCATTGAAGAAGCCTTCTGAACAAGGTTCTTGTGGAGTGCATGACCTGTAAAATAGGTGAATGCAAAAACACCAAGGATACCTTATGCATGCTCTATGCCTATACATTGGTACTTGGTTTTCTCTTAATCTTTTTCTTCTATCGCCTGTGATTGTCACCTTTGATTATAAAAATCATGGAGTGTCTTAATGGGGGAACACCGTTCCTGTTCCTAATTTTTTGTCTCCTAAAAGCCTAAGGGAACCTCAAGGGACAAAGCCTCTGGGGACCCATTGAACTTCACCGTACATTGTTCCTGCCAAATCTTCCGAAGTGCTTCGTGTCTGATAACATTCCACAGGTCTTGTCTTCATTCTTTCTTGAGTTTCAAGAATTCATGTCTAATCTAAGATAAGAGTCCATCATTGAGCTATCAAAAGATAATCTTTAAAGTATTTAACTAAGAACTGCTAATTGGTTACTTTAACATAAACTAATATAACTGTCCCATAAATCTTCCCTTCACAATAATTTTTCCTATATGCTTAAGGGTTACTTTACAAAAGTAATTGATAAAATAATCATTGAAAAAGATAACAAGTTATCTTAACTATGTATTATAGGTAAGATTAACTTTAAGGGTTTTAACTTAAATCCTTGATTGAAAGATAGTCTTAAATTGGATAGAAAAAATATCTGAAACCTAATTCATATTCAACCTTGAAAGTTAGTCCATTATTTGATGAAAGCAACTCTTAAATGGAGTGGTTATTAATTGGATTTCAATGAATAATTTATCATTTTATTGATATAAACCTTATATTTTGTGACTATTGGTAAATTATGTAGAACTTTTAAGATTCAGGAAGGGTTAGTCAAGATATTGCAAAAATATGTAGTACAAGACTTTCTAAATCTATATTACCTATAGCAATTAAAGTTTGTTTTCTAAGATAACAAATAAATCTTATGTTATTCATGAGAAAACACACTATAATTCTAAATGATAAAGTAATTTAGAAAATTGAATACTGCAAAAGTGCACCTAGTTTCAATCATTATATGACTACTATATACGTACATACATTCTTCAAGTCATTATGTGGTTCTAAGCTGAACAATAAAATCTACATTCATTTTTACAATACACAAATTTCTAGAAAATTGCTTTTTGGTTGATTTTCTGGTGCATAACACTTTCTTGGGCAACTATTTTGGTGCAATTTCAGACCTACTTGGTTAATTATGTCTCTGTCTTCTGATACTAGACTTCATTAGTGGCTAGGAGTCATTGCTGTGTAGTTTGCGGCACAATCTTTGGAAGAATTTACGTATGTCTATAGGATTTTGGCTCTCAAACTTCACTTGCTACTACTATAATTCTTTTTGGCATTCATGTGGCTATGTTCTCTCCATTCCTTCCCTCCCTCATCTCTCTCCAAAACTCTTTCTTTGTGTGTGTGTGTGTGTGTTTTTCTTTTTTTTCCTTCCCCTCTTTCCTCATGTCTCTATCTCATTCACATTTATTCACACATGTAAATAACAATTGTATTAGAATGTTTGTTTGTATCGCATGGCTTTTTTCATGTGAAACAGGTATAAAGTTTCACGAAAATTGTATAGGCCTCTATGTAATGAATGTGTTATTTGATTTTTCCAGTCTTGTGTTAATGAAGAGCATCGAAATGTATGATGATTGTGTCAAATTAGTAAGGGTTAATGCTATGGAGTGTTTTTGGTATATGGTTATGAGAATTTTTTCCAGCAAATGATGTACAGATTGAAGCCATTTGGTGAGTGGATGTATTGCACTACATAGCACTTAGCCTTTCTCTATCATTTTCTCTCTTTTTTTTTGTAGCTTGGGATGTTCTTGTCTTTTCTCCTTGAAACATAAATGGTATTTTATGCCATATGAGCTTGTTACAAGAAATAATAGCACATCAGAATAGATGAGTAGACAGAGTTAAGAAAAAAGCATAGACAAAGGAAGACAGACTAAGAGATAGAGGACTCAAATTCTCAAATTGCCAAGGGTAATGCAACTACAAAGATGGTATTGTCTGATCGTGCGCTTTCAATGTGGGAGCTTAGAGGTCGATCTAGATAGACTCAAGATGAAGGGCTTACTAGTGCGCAGTGTCGTATAGAGCTACACATGGGCCATGCTTATTTAGTTTTACAAGGGGACTCGGTATAGATAAACATGGTCGGGAGAGACAAAATAGTCTCCAAAATATATCATGTGACATTATCTCCATGGCCAGAAGTCCTACCATCTTAGCCATATGGACTAGGGGGATAATCCTCCCATACCTTACAGAAGGGGGAAGCCCCCTTCTGCACTCACCCGATTAAGGTTCTATGGGAAAGCGTGGTGACACAAGGCCTTTATTTTTGCCTTGAATGGTGACCCAATGACCTAGAAGTTTATGCTCTGCCTAATCTAATGGTTAAGCTCACAAAGATCATCTATTGCAATCAATGGTCACACATAGAGCTCATCTAACTTGGAAGTTAGGGTTCCACAAATGTTCGGGCTCTGGCAATGGCTTCTCCTCATCATGGGGCCTTACAACTTAGCACCATGGATCATTTGTGGTCACTTGAGCGTGGGGTATTGGGTATATTGAACACCCCCCTCAATGTCCACCTTGAGGTGAACTACCTCCTTGGTCCAATGCCAAGCTTTGGAAAGTGTCGATGAGGTCGCTCTCTCCCAAGAGCCTTGATGAAGATGTATCCTCCATTTTCTTCAATTGGACAATAACTTATGTCCTTGACCCTATACTCGATCAACTCCCATACATAGTGATATTGAATTTCAATGTGCTGATACGTGCATGGAAAACAAGATTCTTGGCGATGGCCGTGCAACTTTGGTTGTCACACCAACTTTGTAGCCTCCTGTGCCTATGTTCCTATGTGCCATAGGATCCTTCTCAACCATAGTGCTTCACATGTTGCGACACATGCTACTTTGTACTCAATTTCAGTAGAAGATAATACTACAACCAATTGCTTCTTATCGATCCAAGAGGAAATACCAGACCCTAAAGAAAACAATATCCAAAAATTGATTTTTTGGTATCAATATCTCCTGCTCGATTTGAGTCATAGTATGCAACCAAAGAAGATCCTTCTTCATAGAGGATGCCATAATCAATGGTTCCTTTTACATATCTCAGTATTTACATGGTTGCCTTCCAATGAGTTTGGGAAGGCTTATTAGAGAACTTGCTTACTACAAAAACATAAGAGTTGTTTGGTATGCTATTGCACAAGTAGATGTGACTTCCAACTAGTTTCCTGTATCTTCCAATATCCATTGGAGGTGAAGTATCTTCAATAGATAATTTTGAATTTTGTACTGGGCTCCATATGTGTAGAAATATCCTTGTAATCCTCCTTGTTGAATCTCTTCAAAATCAATCTTGCATACTTTTGTTGAGAGATAAAAATCTTCCTTGGTTCCTGCCATACTTCAAGGCCTAAGCAATTATGCATTAAGCCCAAGTCTGCCATTTCAAATTTTGAACTCAGTGCATCTTTTGTTTGTTAAAGAAGGGCATCATCATTTCTTGTAATCAGAAGGTCATCTACATAGAGTACAAGCACACTTGTCTTTCCTACTCTCTTTGGAACATACAAGTTAGCATTAAAAGCACATCTTGTGAAACCTAGATCCAAGAGATACTTATTTATCCATTGGTACCATGCTTTAGGGGCTTGTTTCAGCCCATATAGTGAGTTCTTCAGCTTACATACCTTGTTCTTTGAATGAGGAACCTCAAAACCTAGTGATTGAGACACATGTACCTTCTCCTTGAGGGGCTCCATTTGAGAAGGCTGACTTGACATCCATGTGATAAACTTTCCATCATTTATGCGCAAGCACAATTAATACTACTTGGATAGTATCCATCCTTGCAGACGAGGCAAATGATTCATAAATTTCAACCCCTTCAACTTGTGAGTAGCCCTTTGCAACAAGCCTTTCTTTGTACTTCTCTAAAGTAACATCAGTATTTTAGCTTGTAGACCCACTTGGTGCCAATGGATTTCTGCTTAGGGGGTCGATGCACCAAGTTCCATTCTTCATGATATTATTGTATTTTGTTTGCATGGAAACCCTCCAATTCAGATCATGGAGTGCCTCTTCCACATTGGTTGTTTCCCTTCCTTGCTCTTGAATGAGCTTCGCCATCAAGAATGTATCTACAATATTGGGCGCATGCCCTTCTCTACTCCTATATTCTCCGTGATCGCCTTGGTCATCGACAACATGTTCTAGTGATTGTGGGATGGGGTTTGTAGAATCATAGAGTTGTCTCACCCAACGTGGCAATGGCTTTTCCACTTGGGAAACAACAGGTTGCCAACTTTCATACTCATCATCTAAAGATGATGCTTTCTTCTCTTGTGTAGAAGGGGGGCCAGGTTCATAGTGGATTTCCCATTCCCTTGATGATAAAGTGGAAGCTCTCTTTTCCTTCTCCATTGCATGTGGTTGCTACTCATTTAACGTCACATTGCAACTCGCAATGATCTTCTTAGACTTAGGGTCATAAAACTTATAAGCCTTCTTATCCTGGCTATACCTTAAGAAGATACATTTGGTGCTTTTTGGTTGAATCTTCTTTCTCCCTATTTGGAACATGTACATAACATTCACTACCAAATACTGTAGCTCTAGAGAATAGCTTGCTCTACTTTTGCTATCTTGTTAAAACACCTTCCTTTGTTTCTTGCCCATCATGCAAGTTTCACATGGTTCCTTCATCTCTGCAATTGATGGTAGGTGTGCAACCATACCCCTCCAATACATCTGCTTTAGTACATGGTATCCGATAAGGGTGAATCTCTCACACCATAGCTTATTTTTGCCCACACTTGTAGTGGTTGTAAGAGTAGATGAATCATACAAGTTGTTCCTCCTTATGCTAGTCCCAACAACATTGTTATTATCCATAATATTATCTCCTGTCTTATTGAAAGATACTTCATGATCTTGATGAGTTATAGAAGCTACTGAAACCTGATTTCATTTGATTTGTGGAACACACAACACATTTGAAAGCTTTCTCATATCCCCATTAGAATTAAGGAAAGAAATGGTACCTTCTCCCTCTGCAAGACATCTTTCATTATTTCATACCTTCACTGTGATGGGTTCCTTAAGAGGTTGTAAGGAATTGTAAAGGTCCTTTTTACTCATCATGTGACAAGAGGCATCACTGTCCAACACCCATGAGTCATCTGTTCCTGAATCCTCATCCAAGGAGCATACCTCCTCTATCATAACAAATAACTCAAGCTCTATTTCTATAGTGGTGGTATAATCCTTGACCTTTCCACCTTTTGAAGAGCCATTCTTCTCTTTTGCCTTCTTTATGGGACAATCTAAATTCTGTGGCTTTTCTTCTTGTAGTGTAAACACTCTCCCTTGAATTTCTTTTTGTTGTTCTTCTTTTTGTCTCCATCTTTTGAGAAGTATGCTTTGCATCCTTTGGCATTTTCTATCAATGCAACATCTCCTTCTTTGCCACCACTCCTTGCCTTGAGATGCAACTCCTCCTCCATGAGTAAGGTAGTGAATTCTTCAAAAGTTATAGGTTGAGGTTTGATTTGAGTATTAAGAGCAATTACAAAACCATTAAAATTTGGTGGATAGATTCAAAGAGAATGCCAATCTAGCTCATCACTTGAATTTTGTACACTTGCTCCTACCATTTGACCTCATAGATTCTTTATGCGAGTGATAAACACATATGCACGATCCCCATCAACAAACCTTTCTGCCACTAACTGATTCTTCAAATTTTGAATCCATGTATGATTGTGAGTTTCATATTGATTTCTCAATATGTTCCATGCTTCATAAGCCTTGGTAGTATGATGAATGAGGGCCAAAACACTATTAGTAGTACTTGTAACTAGAGCACTAAGTGCATCTTCGTTTCTACGTTTCCATGCACGTAGAAGATGAGGATAAGGAGGAATCATTTGACTAGGATTATTTGGATCAGGAGTTTCTTGGGGCTCATGATCAGTCCCAATAATAGTTCCAAAAGCTCATATGAATTAAGGATAGAAGCGATTTGAAACTTCCATAGGGTGTAATTCGTATCATCAAGCTTACCCTCCATGAAGGCTGGTGGTTGTATTTACAACATTGGGATGATTGGCATCAATTATGCTCCTATATGTGATCCACCTACTCTTGTTGATGAAACACCTTGATTTCGAGTCGTAGATGATGATGCGCCACTTGAAATTTTCTCTCTTTTGTTGTTGAATCCTCTAAAAGATTTGCATTTTATCTTTTGCACCACTCAGAGCCTCCTAAGCTCAGATGCCATGTAAGAAGTAATTCGTATCATCAAGCTCACCCTCCATGAAGGCTGGTGGTTGTATTTACAACATTGGGATAATTGGCATCAATTATGCTCCTATATGTGATCGACCTACTCTTGTTGATGAAACACCTTGATTTCGAGTCGTAGATGATGACGCGCCACTTGAAATTTTCTCTCTTTTGTTGTTGAAGCCTCTACAAGATTTGCATTTTATCTTTTGTACCACTCTGAGCCTCCTAAGCTCAGATGCCATGTAAGAAGTAATAGCACAATGAAATAGACCAATGATAGATTTTAGAAACAAAGATAAAGAGAGATGGAGACTAAGAGATAGAGAACTCAAATTCTCAAAAATTCAAGGGTAATGTAACTACCAAGATGGTGCTGCCCACTTGTGCACTCCTAATGTGGAGCTTAGATCGCGATCTATGTAGACTATAGATGAAGGGCTTACTAGTGCGCAATGCTGTATAGAGCTACACATGGGCCATGCTTATATAGCTTTTACAAGGGGAGTCAGTATAGATAAACATAGTCGGGAGAGACAAAATAATATGACAACATCTCCACAATAAGAAGTCCTACCATCTCTGCCCTAGGAGCCCAGGAAAAATATATAATCTGAGAGTATCTCCACGATAAGAATTCCTACTGTCTTTGCCCTATGAGCCAAGGGGATAGTCCCCCTGAACATTGTAGAAGGGGGCAAGCCCCCCTCTACACTCTCCCCATTAAGGTTATATGGGGAAATTGTGCAATGCCCCAAGGCCTTTATTTTGGCCTTGAATGGCAACCTAATGGCCCAAAAGCTTACACCCTACCTCAGCTAATGTGTAGGCTTACAAAGATGATCTATTACCATCAACAGTCACATGTATACCTCATCTAACTTGGAATTAGGGTTCCACATTTTTTTGGGCTTTCATAATGGCTTGTTGGCTTCTTTGTTGGAGATAGACGTCTGCAGAAGCACGCGAACATCACAAGGAAGAAGAAGAAGCTTGGAGCACAAACACACAATACCGAATGTATTACTAGAGAATGTACAAAGATGAGTAACCCATTAGGGAAATAGGCGTATAGACAAGCAGGGGGAAAAACCCTCCTAAAGAGGGAAGAAAGTGCCCCGGCGGTCCTAGAGTGTTCACACACATCACTACCTAAATATATCAGCAAATCCCCCTGGGAGTGATGTGGTGAACAAGTAGCTGGCACTCATGTATAAGGAAGTGTCAAGCTATGTGGAAGTCACTCCACAAAAGGAAGTAAGCCCAAAGCTTTGTGGAAAGCTTTGTGCAATGTTGTCCTGCGTGGGCACATATGCCAAGCTGATCTCCCTAGCAGAGAACCTCTCCCTGATATAGTGATAATGCACCTCAATGTGCTTAGTGCAAGCATGGAACATAGGGTTCCTCGCAATTGCCAATGCGCTCTCACTGTTAGTGAAGATAGTGGTGGCAGAATTCTGATCAACACCCAAATCAGCCATAAGGCGTCTGAGCCACACACACTCAACAGTAGCTGTGAAAGCTGCCCTATACTCAGCCTCACAACTGGAAGTGGCCACAGTAGGCTGCTTCTTGCTCAACCAAGATATACATGAGCTACCAAGCATGAAGCAAAAACCACTGGTGGACACACGAGTGTCATAGCAACCAGCCCAATCTGAGTAAGAAAAAGCATGCAAATCTGGCGGTAGTGATTCCCCCTTGGGATAAAACAACCCAAGTAGCCGGGTACCACTCAAGTAGCAAAAGATGCGCTTAACTGTGAGGGGAGCACTAGATTGTGCTCTCTGACTACAGTAGACAAGATTTCGGAAATACACTTCTGATTACAAGATCACCCACAAAGGGAAAAGGGTACAAGAAGACGTAGCCAATACAAGACGTCCCACAACCTGGGACCGATAGGTATGGAAAATTGGACTAGAGATGTTACAAGAGATCCCACAACCCCGGATCGTAGGTATGAAACAAGATATCTTGGTTACAAGAAATCCGTTTAGGGATATAGATTAGATACACAAAATAACTAGACAAGATCTCGTACTACGAGATTACAAGAGGACTAGGTTATATGTCCAGGATACAAGACTAGACAAGACTCGAGCAAGAGATTAGACTAGAACTTGAACTGGAACTTGAAAGTACTTGGTGATCACGATCCCTTGATCTCCCAAGACTGGCATTGGAGAGACTGATTATGAATGTGGCCAACCCCTCTTTATATAGGTTTTCTAGGGGCAGTTCTAGGGCGGTTACGAATTCATGATGTCATCGATGATGTCATCAATTCATAGCATGGTCTCTGGATGTGAGAATCAAGCAAGAAGACAATCGATCTAAGGGTTTTGGCACGTTGTGGACACAATGGAAGCATTAATTTTCCAAAATTATGAACCAATCATGAGATATAGGATTCACATGGAATCTAAGATTCAGGATGGTTTCACTTGTCCATGACATTACCTCCCCCTCAACCGATGATTTCCATGAGGAGCGGTCACGTTCTCTGGTCTCGGCTTCATTGGATTTCTCTTATGGAATTCTCAAACCTTGATTGCTGCTCTTTGAAGGTTTTCTGCAGGTTCCGAAGTACGATCGCTGATGTCATACCCTTTCCAATGAATAAGGTACTCCAATCTTCCTCGAATATTCTCGAATCTAGGACATGCTCGACTTCAAATGCTTCATGATCATCAATCTCGATAGGTGGTGAAGGACTAGGTCTCTCCCCCCTCAATGGTGAAATCTCGTTTGATTCCAATATGGATACATTGAAAATTGGATGTATTCTCATGGTACTTGGTAGTTGGAGGTTGAAGGTGACTGGATTAATCTTGGCCAAGATGGTAAATGGACCAAATCTTTGATGATCTAACTTTGCACAAGGCCTTGAAGTTTGCAAGTTGTTTTTGAGTAACCATACTTTATTCCCAATTCGTTATGATGGATTCTGGACATGATATTGATGTGCATAGTACTTATATTGTTGTTGAGATTTATGGATCTCTTCCTTGAATTCTTTGTGAATGTCCATCAGGTACTGGGCCTTGTCTCTGGCAGTTGGGTTCTTGACATGATTTGACAGTTGTATATCCATCCTTGGATGTTGTCCATAATTAGCAAAGAAGGGAGTCTGCTTAGTAGATGAATGAACACTATTGTTATATGAAAACTCTACAAAGGGTAAAAGCTCAAACCAATCATTTTGATGATAGTTGCTAGTGTAACGGAGATATTGCTCCAGGACTTGATTCACTCATTCTTTTTGTCCATCAATCTGTGGATGATTTGCTGTAGATAGTTTAACTTGAACACCAAGGAGCTTGCAAAGACTGTTCCAAAAGCTGGATATGAACTGTGGACCTCGATCACTGACAATATCATCAGGCAATCCATGAAGCCTAAATATATACCTGAGAAAAAGGCTAGCAGTGGCTACACCTGTGATTGCCTTTGTAGTGTGAATGAAGTGTGCCATCTTTGTAAATCTATCCACAATAACAAGAATGGCATCATACTTATCTGACTTTGGTAGATCTGTGATGAAATCCATAGACAATGAAGCCCATGGCCTTTCTGGAATAGGTAGAGGTTGCAAGAGGCCATGAGGTTTATGTCGGGATACCTTAGATACATTGCAAGTATCACAGGCTCGAATGTATTCTTTGACTTCCTTCCACATGTGAGGCCACCAAAAGTCCCTTGATATGAGTTCTATTGTTTTATTTACTCCAAAATGTCCTACTGCAAGGTTGTCATGGCGTTGTTGAAGTACTTGGATCCTAGGATTTCCTGGAGCGACATATAATAGGTTCTTACAGAGTATTAAACCATCCTTTTCTCGACATTCGTTTTCTTCTTAGAATTTTCTGTCTTGAGCTTTGTTCTTAACATTACGAAACAATTCATCTTGTGGTAGATTCTCACGAATCAACTGATTGAAGGCTCAATCTTCATGATGGCTTGAAGAGATAGCTTCTAAGTGGAGATGCTCAAGCTTGAGTAGTACACTCTCTTGTTGATCAAAGGCCTCTTCACCCTTCTTTGGTGCAAGGTAAGATCTTCTGGATAGGACATCTGACTGAAATTGATGATGTCCTGGACGGTATGTGATGACAAAGTCGAATCTGGATGAAAAGTTACTCCATCGAGATTGCCTTCTATTGAGAATCCGGGTGTTCATAAAATACTCTAGGTGCTTGTAATCTGAATACACAATGACTTTATGAGCTGCTCCTTCTAGATGGTGATGCCATGTATCAAATGCGTCTACTATGGCAAGAAGTTCTTTATCATAAATTTCATAATTAATTTCTGGAGGGGAAAACTTCCTTGAATGATATGCAACCGGATGTAGGTGTCCATCATCTCCATATTGTGAAAGAATGGCCCCTAGAGCAAAGCTCGATGCATCTGTCTCAAGGAAGAAGGGCTTACTAGAACAGGATGAACTAGAATTGGAGCATTAGTAAATGCTGATTTCAAGGTCTGAAAGGCCTTCTCTGCTTCTTCAGTTTATTGGCAGGAGAATTTATTCCTTCATCTCTGCAATTGATGGTGGGTGTGCAACCATACCCCTGCAATGCATCTGCTTTAGTACATGGTATCCGATATGGACGAATCTCTCACACCATAGCTTATTTGTGCCCACACTTGTAGTGGTTGTAAGAGTAGATGACTCATACAAGTTGTTGCTCTTTATGCTAGTCCCAACAACATTGTTATTATCCATAATATTATCTCTTGTCTTATTGAAAGATACTTCATGATCTTGATGAGTTATAGAAGCTACTAAAACTTGATTTCATTTGATTTGTGGAACACACAACACATTTGAAAGCTTTCTCATATCCCCATTAGAATTAACGAAAGAAATGATACCTTCTCCCTCTGCAAGACATCTTTCATTATTTCATACCTTCACTGTGATGGGTTCCTTTAGAGGTTGTAAGGAACTGTAAAGGTCCTTTTTACTCATCATGTGACAAGAGGCATCACTGTCCAACACCCATGAGTCATCTGTTCTTGAATCCTCATCCAAGGAGCATATCTCCTCTATCATAACAAATAACTCAAGCTCTATTTCTATAGTGGTGGTATAATCCTTGACCTTGCCACCTTTTGAAGAGCCATTCTTCTCTTTTGACTTCTTTATGGGACAATCTAAATTTTGTGGCCTTTCTTCTTGTAGTGGAAACACTCTCCCTTGAATTTCTTTTTGTTCTTCTTCTTTTTGTCTCCATCTTTTGAGAAGTATGGTTTGCATCTTTTGGCATTTTCTATCAATGCAAGTCTCCTTTTTTGCCACCACTCCTTGCCTTGAGATGCAACTCCGCCTCCATGAGTAAGGTAGTGAATTCTTCAAAAGTTAGAGGTTGAGGTTTGATTTGAGTATTAAGAGCAATTACAAAACCGTTAAAATTTGGTGGATAGATTCAAAGAGAATGCCAATCTAGCTCCTCGCTTGAATTTTTTACACTTGCTCCTACTATTTGATCTCATAGATTCTTTATGCGAGTGATAAACACATATGCATGATCCCCATCAAAAAATCTTTCTATCGCTAGCTGATTCTTCAAATTTTGAATCCATGTCTGATTGTGAGTTTCATATTGATTTCTCAATATGTTCCATGCTTCACAAGCCTTGGTAGTATGATGAATGAGGGCCAAAACACTATTAGAAGTACTTGTAACTAGAGCACTAAGTGCATCTTCGTTTCTATGTTTCCATGCACATAGAAGATGAGGATAAGGAGGAATCATTTGACTATGATTATTTGGATCAGGAGTTTCTTGGGGCTCATGATCAGTCCCAATAATAGTTCCAAAAGCTCATATGAATTAAGGATAGAAGCGATTTCAAACTTCCATAGTGTGTAATTCGTATCATCAAGCTTACCCTCCGTGAAGGATGGTGATTGTATTTACAACATTGGGATGATTGGCATCAATTATGCTCCTATATGTGATCCACCTACTCTTGTTGATGAAACACCTTGATTTCGAGTCGTAGATGATGATGCGCCACTTGAAATTTTCTCTCTTTTGTTGTTGAAGCCTCTACAAGATTTGCATTTTATCTTTTGCACCACTCAGAGCCTCCTAAGCTCAGATGCCATGTAAGAAGTAATTCGTATCATCAAGCTTACCCTCCATGAAGGTTAGTGGTTGTATTTACAACATTGGGATGATTGGCATCAATTATGCTCCTATATGTGATGCACCTACTCTTGTTGATGAAACACCTTGATTTTGAGTCATAGATGATGATGTGCGACTTGAAATTTTCTCTCTTTTGTTGTTGAAGCCTCTACAAGATTTGCATTTTATCTTTTGCACCACTCAGAGCCTCCTAAGCTCAAAAGCCATGTAAGAAGTAATAGCACAATGAAATAGACCAATGATAGATTTTAGAAAAACACAAAGATAAAGAGAGATGGAGACTAAGAGATAGAGGACTCAAATTCTCAAAAATTCAAGGGTAATGTAACTACCAAGATGGTGCTGCCCACTTGTGCACTCCTAATGTGGAGCTTAGATCGCGATCTATGTAGACTATAGATGAAGGGCTTACTAGTGCGCAATGCTATATAGAACTACATGTGGGCCATGCTTATATAGCTTTTACAAGGGGAGTCAGTATAGATAAACATAGTCGGGAGAGACAAAATAATATGAAAATATCTCCACGATAAGAAGTCCTACCATCTCTGCCCTATGAGCCAAGGAAAAATATAATATGAGAATATCTCCACGATAAGAAGTCCTACCATCTTTGCCCTATGAGCCAAGGGGATAGTCCCCCTGAGTATTGTAGAAGAGGGCAAGCCCCCCTCTACACTTTGCAATTAAGGTTATATGGGGAAATTGTGCAATGCCCCAAGGCCTTTATTTTGGCCTTGAATGGCAACCTAATGGCCCGGAAGCTTACACCCTACCTCACCTACTGTTTAGGCTTACAAAGATGATCTATTACCATCAAGAGTCACATGTATACCTCATCTAACTTGGAATTAGGGTTGCACATTTTTTTGGGCTTTCATAAGGCTTGTTGGCTTCTTTGTTGGAGATAGACGTCTGCGGAAGCACGCGAACAAGAGAAGGAAGAAGAAGAAGAAGCTTGGAGCACAAACACACAATACCGAATGTATTACTAGAGAATGTACAAAGATGAGTAGCGCATTAGGGCAATAGGCATATATACAAGCCGGGGGAAAAAAACCTCCTAAAGAGGGAAAAAAGTGCCACGACGGTCCTAGAGTGTTCACACACATCACTAGCTAAATATATCAACAAACCCCCCTTGGGAGTGATGTGGTGATCAAGTAGCTGGAACTCATGTATAAGGAAGTGTCAAGCTATGTGGAAGTCACTCCACAAAAGGAAGTAAGCCCAAAGCTTTGTGGAAAGCTTCAAACTTCTCCCTGGGCAGAGACTTTGTGAAAAGGTCTGCAATGTTCTCCTGCGTGGGCACATATGCCAAGCTGATCTCCCCAGCAAAGAACCTCTCCCTGACATAGTGATAATGCACCTCAATGTGCTTAGTGCGAGCATGGAACACAAGGTTCCTCGCAACTGCCAATGCGCTCTGACTGTCAGTGAAGATAGTGGTGGCAGAATCCTTACCAACACCCAAATCAGCCATAAGGCGTTCGAGCCACACACACTCAACAGTAGTTGTGAAAGCTGCCCTATACTCAGCCTCACAACTAAAAGTGGTCATAGTAGGCTGCTTCTTGCTCAACCAAGATATACATGAGCTACCAAGCATGAAACAAAAACTCTGGTGGACACACGAGTGTCATAGCCACTAGCCCAATCTGAGTCAGAAAAAGCATGCAAATCTGGCGGTAGTGATTCCCCCTTGAGATAAAACAACCCAAGTAGCTGAGTACCACTCAAGTAGCGAAAGATGCGCTTAACTGTCAGGGGAGCACTAGATTGTGCTCTCTGACTACAGCAGACAAGATTTCGGAAATACACTTCTGATTTCAAGATCACCCACAAAGGGAAAACGATACAAGAAGACGTAGCCAATACAAGACGTCCCACAACGTGGGACTGATAGGTATGGAGAACTGGACTAGAGATGTTACAAGAGATCCCACAACCCCGGATCATAGGTATGAAACAAGATATCTTGGTTACAAGAAATCTGTTACAGGGATATAGATTAGATACACGAAATAACTAGAAAAGATCTCATACTATGAGATTACAAGAGGACTAGGCTATATGTCCAGGATACAAGACTAGACAAGACTCGAGCAAGAGATAAGACTAGAACTTGAACTGGAACTTGAAAGTACTTACTTGGTGATCACGATCCCTTGAGCTCCCAAGACTTGCATTGGCAAGACTGATTATGAATGTGGCCAACCCCTCCTTATATAGGTTTTCCAAGGGTAGTTACAAATTGATGATGTCATCAATTCGTAGGATGGTCTCTGAATGTCAGAATCAAGGAAGAAGACAGTCGATCTAAGGGTTTTGGCACATTTGAGACGCAATGGAAACATTAGTTTCCCCAAATTCTGAACCAATCATGAGATATAGGATTCACATGGAATCTAAGATTCAGGATGGTTTCCCTTGTCCATGACATTACCTCCTCCTCAAGCGACGAGTTCCATGAGGAGTGGTCACGTTCTTTGGTCTCGGCTTCATTGGATTTCTCTTATGGAATTCTCGAATCTCGATTGGTGCTCTTTGAAGGTTTTCTGTAGGTTTCGAAGTATGATCGCTGATGTCATACGCTTTCCAATGAATAAGGTACTCTAATCTTCCTCGGGATATTCTCGAATCTAGGACATGCTCGACTTCAAATTCTTCATGATCATCAATCTCGATAGGTGGTGAAGGACTAGGTCTCTCCCCCCTCAATTGTGAAATCTGGTATGGCCAATGTGGATACATGGAAAAGTGAATGTATTCTCATGGTACTTGGTAGCTGGAGCTTGAGGGTGACTAGATTAATCTTGGCCAATATGGTAAATGGACCAAATCTTTGATGATCTAACTTTGCACAAGGCCTTGAAGTTTGCAAGTTTTTTCTGAGTAACCATACTTTATCCCCAATTTGATACGATGGATTCTGGACATGATGTTGATTTGCATAGTACTTATATTGTTGTTGAGCTTTATGGATCTCTTCCTTGAGTACTTTGTGAATGTCCATTAGGTACTGGACCTTGTCTCTGGTAGCTAGGTTCTTGACATGATTTGACAGTTGTATATCCATCCTTGGATGTTGTCCATAATTAGCAAAGAAGGGAGTCTGCTTAGTAGATGAATGAACACTATTGTTATAAGAAAACTCTGCAAAGGGTAAAAACCAATGATTTTGATGATAGTTGCTAGTGCAACGGAGATATTGCTCTAGGACTTGATTCACTCATTTTGTTTGTCCATCAGTCTGTGGATGATTTGCTGTAGATAGTTTAACTTGAACACCAAGGAGCTTGCAAAGACTGTTCCAAAAGCTGGATATGAACTGTGGACCTCGATCATTGACAATATCATCAGACACTCCATGAAGCCTAAATATATACCTGAGAAAAAGTCTAGCAGTGGCTGCATCTGTGATTGCCTTGGTAGTTGGAATGAAGTGTGCCATCTTTGTAAATCTATCCACAATAGCAAGAATGGCATCATACTTATCTGACTTTGGTAGATCTGTGATGAAATCCATAGACAATGAAGCCCATGGCCTTTTTGGAATAGGTAGAGGTTGCAAGAGGCCATGAGGTTTATGTCGGGGTACCTTAGATCTATTGCAAGTATGACAGGTTTGAATGTATTCTTTGACTTCCTTCCACATCTAAGGCCACCAAAAGTCCCTTGATATGAGTTCTATTGTTTTATTCACTCCAAAATGTCCTACTGCAAGGTTGTCATGGCGTTGTTGAAGTACTTGGATCCTAGGATTTCCTGGAGGGACATATAATAGGTTCTTATAAAGTAGTAAACCATCCTTTTCTTGAAATTCGTTTACTTCTTCGAATTTTACCTCTTGAGCTTTGTTCTTAACATTAGGAAACAAGTCATCCTGTGGTAGATTCTCACAAATCAACTGATTCAAGGCTGAATCTTCATGATGGCTTGAAGAGATAGCTGCTAACTAGAGACGCTCAAGCTTGAGTAATACACTCTCTTGTTGATCAAAGGCCTCTTCACCCTTCTTTGGTGCAAGGTAAGATCTTCTGGACAGGGCATCTTACTGACATTGATGATGTCCTGGATGGTATGTGATGACAAAGTCGAATCTGGATAAAAAGTTACTCCATCGAGATTGCCTTCTATTGAGAATCCGGGTGGTCATAAAATACTCTAGGTTCTTGTGATCTGAATACACAATGACTTTATGAGATGCTCCTTCTAGATGGTGATGCCACGTATCAAACGCGTCTACTATGGCAAGAAGTTCTTTATCATGAATTTCATAATTAATTTATGGAGGGGAAAACTTCCTTGAATGATATACAACTAGATGTAGGTGTCCATCATCTCCATATTGGGAAAGAATGGCCCCTAGAGCAAAGTCTGATGCATCTATCTCAAGGAAGAAGGGCTTACTGGAATCAGGATGAACTTGAATTGGAGCGGTAGTAAATGCTGATTTCAAGGTCGGAAAGGCCTTCTCTGCTTCTTCGGTCCATGAGAATTCGGAGTTCCCTGTAAGCTTGGTAAGAGGTGTCACTATCTTGGAGTAATCTATGATGAATATCCTATAGAAATTGGTAGACCCCAAAAAACATTGTACATCTCGAACACATGAAGGTGGTTGCCAATCAAGGATTGTGTCAACCTTTTTAGGGTCCATAAAAAATCCTTTTTCTGATACTATGTACCCTAAAAATTCCACTTCTTTCTTATGGAAAGATCACTTCTCCAATTTCGCATATAATCCTTTTTCTCTTACTTTCTCTAGGACTATCTTTACATGATCTTCATGGTCCTCTAGATTTTTGGAGAATATCAAGATATCATCAAGGTATATAACAACAAAATCATCTAAATATTCTCAAAAGATATCATTCATCATATGTTGGAAGACAGCTGGAGCATTTGTAAGACCGAATGACATGACTACATATTCAAAGTGCTCATACCTTGTTCGAAATGCTATCTTCCATTCGTTTCCTTCTCTGATCTTGACAAGGTTGTAAGCTCCTCGAAGATCAATTTTTGTGAAGAATTTTTCTTTTCCAAGGCATTCCAAGAGCTCTGATATGAGTGGTAGGGGGTATCTGTTTTTTATAGTGACTTTGTTCAATCCATGATAGTCTACACACATCCGAAGAGTCCTCTTCTTTACAAATAGAATAGGAGCTCCTGCTGAAGACTTCGAGTGTTTAATAAACCCCTTTGCTAGATTCTCATCAATGTTCTTGCGTAGTTCTGTAAGTTCCTCTCGAGATAGTCTGTAGATTGGTCCAAAGGGTGGCTGTGCTCCCTCTTGAAGATCTATGGGGCAATCGTAAGGTCTATGCTCTGGGAGGATATCTGCATTCTTCTTTTCAAAAACATCTTCAAAGCCTTTGTACTGAATGGGTAGCTGTACTGGATCATCTTTCTTGGATTCTTGAGCTGGTATGGCATAGATCATATATGTAGGTTCCTTCCTTACTGCATGTATGAAGGATTTGGCTCCAACATATGTTGGGTTCTTCTGGATATCTCGATGGGTGATTTTATTCTTTTCCCAATTAATGTCTAGATTATGCTTCTTTAACCAGGGCACTCCAATGATAACTAGATGTACAGGGCTCGATATTACATTGAAACATATGTGGGATTCATGGTCACCAAGGTGTACTCTTAATGGTGTGGTTTCCATGGTTATATTCCCAGATGCTAGAGGTCATCCATCTACTACTTCAGTTACTACTAGTTTGTTCTTCCAAAGTACAGAATTCCATGTTTCTTAACCAATCCTTCATCGATGAAACATGAGGAGGCTCCTGAATCTACTAGGGCTGTAAGGGAAAGGGTCTTCTTGGGCATGATTAACTTGACAGGTGCAAGACATGTTTCTATGGGTGTAGCTGGAATTATGAGACCCTTTCTTATATCATGGTTTGGCTGTAGGGTCTCTTTTACAACTGGACTTCCTAGTTTCCCTGCTCTACAAGGGTGGCTGTGACTCTGGAGTTTGTTCTCTTGTTTGGACAATTAATTGCAATATGTCCAGGGTTTCCACAGTAGAGACATAACTTATTAACCTAGTTACATCTATTTGCATAGGTTCAGGCATGGACTCATCTTTAGTAGTGGGTTGGAAAGGTTTCCACTGGCGAGGTCTTCCTTCTGCTTGTTTTTCTTGTTTCCTTTAAAAAATTCGGTTATCACATTGAATAGCTTGCATGATATATTCATTCAATGTTTTAACCTCTGGCATCGTGAGCAAAAGGTCCTTCACATCATCTCTTAAACCCCATCTGAATTGGCTTATGAAATAATCTTCATGCCAAGTGAGATCGCATATCAACTGCCTAAATTCAGATGCATAGGTAGAGGTAGGGCGGTTACCTTGACGTAACTTCCGAAGTTTTGTTTCTGCTACTCGACTTGTATCTGCATCTCCAAATGTGGTGAAGAGTTCTCGGAGAAACCCCTTATAGTCCTGAAGTACTGCCATGTTCTTCTCCAAGATTGGGGCAAACCATAATGATGCTTGGCCATAGAGTAAGGTTCCAATAAACTCGACCTTGGATGCCTCGTCAGGGTATCTATCAGGTTGCATATGGATGTAGAATTTAACTTGCTGGAGAAATCCACGAGACTTTGTTTGGCATGGAAATCTTGGGTTCCTTCATAAATGATGTACTAGGCCGTTGATTTACTTGAATACTCCCTTGATTTTCTTGAAGACTCCCGATTCGTTCTTGTAATTCTTGGAGGAGTGCACCTACATGCATTGGATGTCCCATCTCGACTTGTGTCTGTCGATGCCTAAGGTCATCAACTTGTTGTTGGAGACTCTGAAGTGATGCTACGATCTTTTCATAAGCGTTCTCCATGATGCTTGGTCTTGGATAGAAGACAATCGTGCCAAAATGTCAGGGGAGCACTAGATTGTGCTCTCTGACTACAGTAGACAAGATTTTGGAAATACACTTCTGATTTCAGGATCACCCACAAAGGGAAAACGATACAAGAAGACGTAGCCAATACAAGACGTCCCACAACCTGGGACCGATAGGTATGGAGAACTGGACTAGAGATGTTACAAGAGATCCCACAACCCCGGATCGTAGGTATGAAACAAGATATCTCGGTTACAAGAAATCCGTTCAGGGATATAGATTAGATACACAAAATAACTAGACAAGATCTCGTACTACGAGATTACAAGAGGACTAGGCTATATGTCCAGGATACAATACTAGACAAGACTCGAGCAAGAGATAAGACTAGAACTTGAACTGGAACTGAAAGTACTTACTTGGTGATCACGATCCCTTGAGCTCCCAAGACAGGCATTGGCAAGACTGATTATGAATGTGGCCAACCCCTCCTTATATAGGTTTTCCAAGGGCGGTTCTAGGGCGGTTACAAGTTGATGATGTCATCGATGATGTCATCAATTTGTAGCATGGTCTCTGGATGTTAGAATCAAGCAAGAAGACAGTCGGTCTAAGGGTTTTGGCACGTTCTGGATGCAATGGAAGCATTACTTTCCCCAAATTCTGAACCAATCATGAGATATAGGATTCACATGGAATCTAAGATTCAGGATGGCTTCCCTTGTCCATGACATTAACCGCCTTCCAATGCGTGACTCCTGGGCAATGCATAAACCTGCTCATCTGTGAGACACCAAACTGAATATTTGGTCGAGTAATGCATAAGTAAATCAAGCATCCAACAGCCTGCTGATAGAGAACAACATCAAATGCATCCCCAACATCATGAAGACTCAATCGTAAACCTGTCTCCATAGGAGTGGCAATAGGCTTACAGTCTTCAAGGCCAAAACACTACAATAATGTGTCAATATATTTCGTTTGACACAAAGCCATTCCACCATCAACTTGCATAAGTTGAATGCCCGAATAGTGATGCAAATGCCCCAAATCAGACATCTCAAATGAGGCATGCAAATCAGCCTTGAAATCAGCAATATGCTTCTCAATAGGACCAGTGAGCAGCATGTCATCAACATAGACAACAATGATCAGAAGCACATCATTGACATGCTTAACATATAAGGTGCTTTCAGTTGGAATGCTCTCAAAACCATGTGCAACTAGATAGGCATGTATCTTCTCATATCAAGCACGTGGTGCTTGCTTTAAACCATATAATGCCTTCTTTAACTTGCACACCTGGTTTTCATGCCCTTTCTGCACAAAGCCACGGGGCTGAAAAACATACACTTCTTCATGCAACTCACCATTCAGAAATGCTGTTTTAATGTCCAACTGATGTACATTCCAACCATAATGGGCTGCAAGTGCACAAATGCTCCGAACAGTAGTCATACTAAGGTGCAAAGGTCTCATCAAAATCAATGCCTCTTTCCTGCGCATAACCCTTTGCAACAAGCCTAGCCTTATACTTGTCAACTGTACCATCAGGTTTACGCTTCAGCTTGTATACCCACTTAGTGCCAATGGCTTTCTTGCCAGGAGGCGAGTCACATAAAGAACATGTACCATTCTTCATTATAGCATCATATTCAGATTGCATAGCAGCCATCCAATTTTCTGAATTCTATGCTTCATCAAAAGAAACAGGCTCATTCTCATCACAGAGACTAGACGCAGCCATAGCATAGCAATCTGATGCAAAGGAGGCACTATGAGAGCCTGAACGAGTACGATATGACAAAGGTGCATCTAATTTGCTATCACGCAAAGTCTGCACCAGCCATTTTGGCGTAGTTTTTGCCTACTCAATATCAGCTCTCTCATCAACAAGTGCATCATGTAAATTTGCATCAGAAATGGAATGATTTGCATCATCATATGAAACCTGCAAAGGCTGAGAAGTTGCCTCATTAGGACCAGCACTAGACTGTCCACCTGTAAAAAGAGGCATCAAAGTATCATACATGTCTTTGGAGCTACACATGTCTCCTTAGTACATGAAAGCAATGGCTGAATAGCATCTTCCACAAAGACAACATCACGGCTAACCAGAATGCATTTAGTATGTGGGTGATATAGACGATAGCCTTTACTTTCAGAACTGTACCCAACAAAAATACATTTTACTGCCTTATCATCCAATTTTCTGCGATGTTGTTCACGGACTAGTGAATATGCCAACCAACCAAAAACACGTAGATGAGAAACAGATGGCTTGCGATCATGCCAAGCCTCATATGGAGTGATAGACTGCAACGCTTTAGTGGGACACCTGTTCAGTATATATGCTGCACACATGTCAGTCTCAAGCCAGAAACTATGAGGTAAAACCTGACTCTTGACCATACACCTCGCCATCTCCATGAGAGATCTGTTCTTTTGTTCAGCAATTCCATTCTGTTGAGGTGTATATGGCACTGTACACTGGTGTTTTATCCCACGTTCAACCAGAAATGCATTTAAATCAAAAGACATATATTCCCCCCCTCGATCAGAACGGAGGGTGCCCATTTTACATGCTGACAGATTTTCAGCCAAAACCAAAAACTATTTGAAGCACATGAACACTTCAGACTTTGCCTTCAATGGATATACCCATGCATGCCTGGAAAAATCATCGATGAGGTCACGAAGTAAAGATAATTCCCAAAAGAAGGTGTTTGCATAGGACCACAAACATCACTATGTACAAGCTGCAATTTCTGAGTAGCCCAAACTAAACCATCTTTTGGAAAGGATGAACGCTGCATTTTACCCAAAATACAGCCTTCACAAACATGTTTTCCAGGTGCCTCAAGTTTGGGCAACGAGGACACCATTTTAGATTTCTGCAGGCATAACAAACTAGCAAAATTCAGGACCAAAGCGTGCATGCCAAAGCTTTGCATCTGACATAGCTTGTGAATCATTTACTGCACATGCCAAATCATTTACAAATCTTTCCTAGTCTATGAGCTTATACAGCCCACGACATAAAATGCCAGAAGCAATAATCACATCACCATTTGACAGATCATGAACTGTACACCTGTCATCAACAAATTTCACAACCAAGCCAATCTTGGCTAATGCAGAAACTGATAACAAGTTCTTTTTGATCCTTGGCACAAACAAAGCATCTGACAAAGTGAAAGAACTACCATCAGCAATAGTCAAAATGATCTTAACAAATCCCATAATAGGATAAGAGGAGTTGTTGGCGCATGTAACAGTATTCCCTGTAGGGGCAGGCTCGAGTGAAGAGAAGAAACTACTTTGCGAGGTAATATGTTTGGTCGCCCCACTGTCAAAATGCCAAACATGTGAGTCTACTGTAGACATGCAGTGCTCATGAGAAGATGGGTCAAAACTGCAGACAATAGTAAACACCCATTCTTCTTCCTGCACAAGATTTGCAAACTCTATTTTTGGTGTAGATGCCTCTACAACAACCATTCCAGCCTCTTTCTTCTTTGCCTCTTTAGCACCTAGTTTTGGACAGTTCTTTATGATAGGATCATTCCCTTTACAATACTTACAAAACAATTTCTGCTTTTCTGATTTCTTCTCATCTTTATCTTCCTTCTTCGAATATGCAGAATTAGCAGATTTCTGCTTACTAGTTGAAGAGCTTCATTTTCCTTTGCCCTTCTGACTAGCTAGGAAAGCTTGATTTGCAACTCGCATAATGGACCTGTTCTGCCTGGACTGATCTTCCTGCAACAGAACAGAGACTAACTCTTCAAATGATAAGGCATTCGGATTGCCTTTCATCATCAAACGAAGAGTAGAAGCAAAACTCTGATATGGATCAGGCATATCAATCAGAACGGTCTATACAAGTGAGCTATCTGGTATAACCTCATCAACAGAAATCAATTGTTCCTTCAATTCTTTGATCTTCGTTAGGAAACTGTCCATAGAATCACCTTCATTCATGTGCTCACTCTCCAACTGTTTTCGGAGGTAAGCAACACGAGCCTCATTCCTAGCTTGGTACAATGTGGTAAGTGTATCCCAAGCATCCTTAGCTGTTCTGCAAGAGCGAATATGAGGAATAATGGCACGTTTGATAGAAAAAGCTATCAATGCATGTGCTTGGGCATCTCTGCCATCCCAACGAATATGCTCTGCAGTAGGTGCAGCAGAAACAACAACACGAAGAGGAATTCACAGAATATCATCTTCAACTCCATCTTCATCAGCTCCAACACCTATATTTGCAGTACCTATAGTCAGAGGTGTAACAAGACGTCTTTCAACATCCTGCACAATGTTCCACAATCCTTTTGCAACCAATACATGTCGCATCATATAAGCCCATAATGGGTAGTTGGTACCATCCAACTTATCCTCAAGAGCCAACATACGAAATACATCACTGCTTTCAGCCATGGCCGGTGACTAACATACCTTGATGCAGAAAATTGACTATATCTCAAAAAGTTGAACGGAACTGCCCAGAGGAGTTCTGCTAAACTTGTAGCAGACTTTGAGACGCTTATATTGGCGAACAGAAACTGGTATATACCTTTGGCACAAAAAGACAAAATAGCCTGCACAAGCACTCTGATAGTGAGTTTGGAGGCCGAAACGACCTCAGATCGCGATTTTGGCACCACACAGCAAAGCTGTTTTGATCTCGGAAACACGTTGAGTATGCTCACCAAAATTCGTGCGATTCTAACACTAGAAACGAAGGAGTGTCGATGGCACCCTAGATGAAGCGACGACCTGCTCTGATACCAATTGTTGGAGATAGACGTCTGCGGAAGCACGCGAACAACAAAAGGAAGAAGAAGAAGCTTGGAGCACAAACACACAATACTGAATGTATTACTAGAGATTGTACAAAGATCAGTAGCCCAGTAGGGCAATAGGCGTATATACAAGCCGGGGGAAAAAAACCTCCTAAAGAGGGAAAAAAGTGCCCTGACGGTCCTAGAGTGTTCACACACATCACTACCTAAATATATCAACATTCTTGTCATAATAGGGGGCTTACAACTTAGAGCATCATGGATCATTTGTGATCACTTGATGGTGGAATATTGAGTATACCTAACACTTGTGTGGTACAATGGTGTAATGAGGCTATTGAATGGTTAAATATGTGTACTTATTGTTGGTGCATATCAAGCCTTCACACATTGGCTTGGAACTTTGGAATCATGGGAGACTAGCTTGGACAAAGTTTTATCAAGGCTTCACTAGAAGCAAGGTTCATATGAACATGTGCTTAGATGTTCTTACCTTTTTTACCCCCTTGTAAAAGTCTACATGACTTAGCATTTATATGTAATCACTTTAGTCACTTACCTACTTCATTAGTCGTGGAAAAGAGAATGTATGGTTGGAGAGAATATCTCCTTAATTCTAGAGTAGAGAATATAGGAGATTTGAATTTGAATTCAAATTCAAATCTCAACTCATACTCTATAAAAGCTACATTTGAAAAGTCGCGGTTAGTCCTGTCATTTTTAGCTCACTCCCCGAGGCATATTGTCATTGTAACTGAGTGTGTGTTAGTGCTACACCATAGCCTACACCACCACACCTCAATTAGCTATGCTTGTCATGCTATTGAGCTTGTACAATCTTATCAATCAATAGATATATACACATTCATCATTTCTGGTTCTCTGTGTTATCTTCTCCAAGTCTGTCAACTTCAAAGGAGCATATCTCAGGATCTACTGAACCAAATCAAGAGATCTATAGCTCATTGGAACCAGCTCAAGGTTATCTACAAGCATACAAAATCTCAGAAGATTTCATTCAGCCATTTGGGAGAAATCCACTTCAAAGTGCACACTGGTCTGTGTCTGCAGAGTTCCTAAAAAGTCGGGGGTAATCAGATTTTTCCTAAACTTATTTCTTAGTGTGTGGTTTATCAATTTGAGTGATTCCACTTGTGATTGGTAGCTTACTAAGGTAATTTAATACTCCCAAAAGGAATTGTTTCAATTTTAAGTGTACTGGTCACACTGAGCATAACACTAAGCAGGTATCATTACAGAAATAGTAAGTTTTTTGGGTTTGTGAAGGAACCAAGTTATCTGTTTTGGTTTGATCATTACACAAACCATTTTCAAAGTACATATATGGTTTCTTTGAGTCATTTGGAAGCTAAGCAAGTGTACTAAGTATATCTGGAATCAAAGGAGGGCAGGTGTGAAGCAGGTTTTGCAGCATCAACTCATTTCTTGAGTGCATCCAACCATCACTCCCAACAGTGGTATCAGAGCAAAGAAGGTAAACATGGGTGATGGTTTCCCTTCCTTCATTGACAAATTGGACAAAAACAATTATCAGGCTTGGTCATTGAGAATGAAGACCTATCTACAAGGGAGAAGCTTATTTGGATACATATCAGGAGATGAGGAATTGCCCTCATTCAAGACTAGAGGACTACCCACAAAGGATGAACATGAAAGGCTCAACCAATGGTGTGCAAAGGATGCTTTGGCAAGGTCTTATCTCTTAAACTCTATATCTGACTTTCTTTTACCTCATGTAAGGAATTGTAAGACTTCCCAAGAGGCTTGGGAAACCTTGTCAAATTATTTTTCTTCCAACACAAGGGCTAGGAAGAATCAATTATGGATAGAGTTCACAACCCTTAGAAAGCAGCCCAAGCAATCAGTCTTAGAGTATGTGACAAAGATCAAAGATGTGGCAGACCAACTAGCAAGCATTGGAGAGGAGATTGAAGAGGAACAAATAGTCAGGCAAGTAACAAATGGACTCAAGGCAGATGATAAGTGGGAAAGTTTCACCACTGCAATGGACCTCTATATGGACATGCATACCCCTGATCTCACAACACTCATGGGCCAACTATTTACACATGAAGCAAAGTTTACAAAGGCTGGAGATCAATCAAAAGGTAATAACCCCTCTGCTCTCTATACTGATAAGAAAGTTAAAGATAAAGGAAAAGGGAAGAAACAGGATGAAGAAGGCTCTACCTCTCAAGCTAATTATACAGGGAGAGGTAGGTCATCTAGAGGAAGAGGAAGAGGAGGTAAGTCAGGTAGGGGGAGACCCTACAACTCATCACCATGCAACATTTGTGGATTGTCCAATCATACCACAGATGAATGCTACAAGAACTACAAGAATCAGAGAGGAAGAGGCTACTCAAGAGGTGGATACTCTCAAGGGAGAGGCAAATTCAACCAACATCAAAGCTACAATGGATACAACAACCAATACAACAACAACTACAACAACAACCACAATGGTAACTACCAAGGTGGATTCAGAAATAGAAGAGACTACAACAACTACATAGAGGAGCAAGATGACTCCCTATTGATCATGAATATGACCTCCAAGGCAGGTACAAATGATGATCATTTATTTTACATTGACTCAGGATGTTCTAACCATGTAGCTGGCAATGTGGCACTACTTTCTGATTTGGAAGAGCCCAAGGGCAAACATCAGGTACAAACAGGTGATGACACTAAACACTCTGTTGTCAAAATTGGAAATGTGAAGACATGTGATGGTAACCAGAATCTATTGAGCAGGGTACTCTATGTACCAACCATCACCAAGAATCTAATGAGTGTTGGTCAGATTGTGGAGAAAGGGTTGCATGTCAGATTTACACAACATGAAGCATATGTGGAGGACCCAAAACATGGATTCAGAAGGATAGCCAAAGGGGAGAAATCAGGTAGATTATTTACATTTGAGCTAGAAGACACCAAGAACATTGCTTTGTATAATTATAAGGATCAGACACTTTCAGAGTTAGAAATATGGCATAAGAGATTAGGGCACATAGGTGAAAGGACTCTAAAGCAAATGTGCAGGGATCAATGTGTGCTTGGGATACCTAATGTATCCAAGCAACACATGATTTACAAATGTGGATCATGTCAATTTGGTAAGTCTCACAGATTACCATATTCAAGGAAAGGTTTCATGCATGAAGACTACCTAGACTTGGTACACACAGATGTTTGGGGACCTAGCAAGGACCCTTCCATTTCTGGTTCAAGGTATTATGTGTCCTTCATTGATGATTATAGCAGGTGGACCATTTTATACTTTATGAAGCATAAAGATGAAGTGTTTAATTGTTTCAAGAGGTATCTTGCACTTGTTGAAAATCAAACAGGAAGAAGCTTGAAGAGGCTAAGGTCAGATGGTGGAGGAGAGTACTTCTCCAATGAGTTTGAAGATTTCTTGCAGGAAAGAGGCATCAAAAGGGAGATTACTACAAGGTACTCACCTGAACAAAATGGGGTAGCTGAAAGAAGGAATAGACTCATTGTGGAAACAACTAGGTCTATGCTTAATGAGAAAAAGTTGCCAAATTATCTTTGGGCAGGGAGTGTATCCACTGCCACTTATCTCATCAATAGGTTGCCATCCAAATCACTTGATGGCATGACACCATATGAAGCTTGGCATGGTAAGAGACCTTCTCTGGATCATTGCAAAATCTTTGGTTGTGTAGCATATGTGCATATTCCCTCACAGGTAAGGGGAAAGCTAGACCCCAAGGCTGAAAAATGTATCTTCATTGGTTATGATTTGAACCAAAAGGGATACAGATTCTACAATCCAACAAACAAAGGGTTCAAGGTAAGCAGAGATGTCATCTTTGATGAGAATGACTCTTGGTATGAAAATGAATGCAGGAAGATTAGTCTACCCTATGACATGGAAGAGGATTTCCCAAAGCTCACCAAGGAGGAACCAAGTCAGCAAGAAGATTCAAGCTCAGATGATGATGATACAGTAAACCTTGAAGAGTTCAAGGCTTGGAAGTCCAAAGGGAAGATGAAGATGAAGCAACTAGAAGATAAATCAGAATCTTCAACTCAAGCTATGAGGAGATCTCAGAGAGAAAAGAAGAAGCCTATTAGATTTGGGTATGACACATCACTTGTAACTAAACATTCTATATATCTTGCAAAGGACTTGTTGAATGAAGAACCAGGTACCTATGAAGAAGCAATTACCAAACCAGAATGGAGAGAAGCCATGGATGAAGAGATGGAAGCTCTCAAGGAAAGCGATACTTGGGACTTGGTACCCAAGAAAGACTCTATGAAGGTAATAGGATCCAGATGGATCTACAAACTAAAGAAGAATTCAGATGGAACAATAAACAGGTACAAAGCTAGGTTGGTAGCCAAGGGTTTTGCACAAACCCAAGGCATTGATTATGAGGAGACATTTTCTCCTGTGGCTAAGATGCCAACTATCAGAATTTTGGTGAGTTAGCTGCATCCAAGAATTGGAATATGTACCAATTAGATGTCAAGAATGCTTTCTTGAATGGATGGATATCTGAAGAAGTCTACATGTCACAACCACCTGGCTATGAAGATCCAAAAAAGGTACATTATGTTTGTAAATTGAAGAAGGCTCTGTATGGTTTAAAGCAGGCACCTAGAGCATGGAATTACAGGTTGACAACCTATCTCCAAGACCAAGGATTTGTAATGAGTAAGGCAGACACTTCTCTATTCATAAAGAGAAGTAGTACAAAGGTAATATATCTATGTGTCTATGTTGATGACATCATTATTACAGGAAATGATGTTCAGGGAATTAGACATATCAAAGGGCAGATGATGAAAGAATTCAAGATTAGTGATCTTGGATTATTAAAGTATTTCTTAGGTCTTGAATTGGTCTACACAAATTCAGGTATCTACATCACTCAAAAGAAGTATGTTCAGGATATGGTCAAGAAGTTTGGTTTGCAGGATGCTAAGGTATCTACTACTCCAATGGAGGTTAACCTAAAGCTAAGTGCTCATGAAGGAGAAGAAATCAAAGATATTACAGGATACCAAAGTATGGTAGGTAGTTTGAACTATGCTACCTTGACAAGAATTGACATAGCATATGGAGTTAGTGTGCTTAGTCAATTCATGCACAAACCAAGGATACCTCACCTAGAGGCAGCAAAGAAGATCTTGAAGTATCTGAAGGGAACACAAAGTCATGGTTTGTACTTTCCTTATACATCAGATATTGACATTAAAGTTTACTCAGATGCAGATTGGGCAGGATGCAAGGATGATAGGAGAAGCACCTCAGGATACATTTGTTTTGCAGGAGATAAGCCCATTTCTTGGTCAGCCAAGAAGCAACCTACAGTGGCATTGTCATCCACTGAGGCAGAGTATAGAGGGCTTGCCAATGCTACTCAAGAAGCTATCTGGTTGAAGCTTCTATATACAGAGTTAGGTCTATATACAAGGCCACCAATTATTTTTGGAGATAACACTAGTTCTCTTCACCTTGCAGCTAATCCAATTTATCATGCCAGAACCAAACACATAGAGGTTCATTACCACTATGTGAGAGAGAAGTTACTTAGCAAAGAGATTCAATTGACTTATGTGTCTACTAATATGCAATGTGCAGATTTACTTACAAAGGCATTGGATGGAAACAAGTTATGCAGATTTAAATCTATGATTGGATTACAGGAAGTGATTGAAGAATGAAGAAGAAGACTTAAGCCAAAGTGTTTGGCTTGAGGGGGAGCTGTTGGTGCATATCAAGCCTTCACACATTGGCTTGGAACTTTGGAATCATGGGAGACTAGCTTGGACAAAGTTTTATCAAGGCTTCACTAGAAGCAAGGTTCATATGAACATGTGCTTAGATGTTCTTACCTTTTTTACCCCCTTGTAAAAGTCTACATGACTTAGCATTTATATGTAATCACTTTAGTCACTTACCTACTTCATTAGTCGTGGAAAAGAGAATGTATGGTTGGAGAGAATATCTCCTTAATTCTAGAGTAGAGAATATAGGAGATTTGAATTTGAATTCAAATTCAAATCTCAACTCATACTCTATAAAAGCTACATTTGAAAAGTCGCGGTTAGTCCTGTCATTTTTAGCTCACTCCCCGAGGCATATTGTCATTGTAACTGAGTGTGTGTTAGTGCTACACCATAGCCTACACCACCACACCTCAATTAGCTATGCTTGTCATGCTATTGAGCTTGTACAATCTTATCAATCAATAGATATATACACATTCATCATTTCTGGTTCTCTGTGTTATCTTCTCCAAGTCTGTCAACTTCAAAGGAGCATATCTCAGGATCTACTGAACCAAATCAAGAGATCTATAGCTCATTGGAACCAGCTCAAGGTTATCTACAAGCATACAAAATCTCAGAAGATTTCATTCAGCCATTTGGGAGAAATCCACTTCAAAGTGCACACTAGTCTGTGTCTGCAGAGTTCCTAAAAAGTCGGGGGTAATCAGATTTTTCCTAAACTTATTTCTCAGTGTGTGGTTTATCAATTTGAGTGATTCCACTTGTGATTGGTAGCTTATTAAGGTACTTTAATACTCCCAAAAGGAATTGTTTCAATTTTAAGTGTACTGGTCACACTGAGCATAACACTGAGCAGGTATCATTACAGAAATAGTAAGTTTTTTGGGTTTGTGAAGGAACCAAGTTATCTGTTTTGGTTTGATCATTACACAAACCATTTTCAAAGTACATATATGGTTTCTTTGAGTCATTTGGAAGCTAAGCAAGTGTACTAAGTATATCTGGAATCAAAGGAGGGCAGGTGTGAAGCAGGTTTTGCAGCATCAACTCATTTCTTGAGTGCATCCAACCATCACTCCCAACACTTATCAATCAAGCTCAATATCTTTGGTCCAATGAACAACAGTATTAGACGAGGCTACTTGTGATGTTATGGCTATTTGATTGCAAATTTTTTGGTATGGAGAATATTTTGGTATGTATGACTATGCGTTATTTATTGGCATAATTTTGATTGTGAGATGGGATGGGGCTATTTTTTTATGGTAGTTTACATTATTGAGGTTGTTTTTTGATGGCCTACTCTTCCCTTTACTCCTTGTCTCCTTATTTTTCCCTCCTCCACTCTGTTCTTTCTTTCTTTTTCTATCTTTTCTTTTTTTATCTTTATAACTCTCTTTCTCTTTCTCTCTTTAGTGTCTTCTTTGTGGGTTTTTGGACACGGGTAGAAAAGTGATCTTGTATATGTTTACAAGAAAGTGTTTATTTTAATATAGAAGTATCTATGAATAGCGATGGTTAGTGTGGAGTTTTGACTTCTAATATTACACATTAACATAGATATTTTGGGTATTTCAATTGATGATTCTTGAAGGGTTATAGAAAATCAATTGACATGATACATTTCTAATGATATCAATGTTTCTACGATACCTTGTTTTTGTGTTATTTGTATGATGGTGTGTAGGTATTAAAACTCCCTCAAGTACAATTGGTTATGCTTTACACTTTGGTTCTATGTTAGAGTAGGATTTAGGATAGTCTTCCCTCTTGTGATGCTTAATCCGACGCATGTGTAGATTATTGGTTTGGATGCTTGCTAAATTATATATGCTTGTGGATTAAGACTAATAAAGGTCCTTATAAATCTTTCAATGGTAGAAGGAAATATATTCGCCATGCAGCAGGCCTTCCATAGCTTCTTTGCTCATGCACATGTTTCCTAAAATATGATAGAAGATCTACTATGTAGTTTTTTGTTTTATTATCTTTGTTATCTATATCAATAAAGTATCCTTTTGAGAGGAATAATGATAGATATTCGTCCTAGAATATATCCTTCTTGTGATTGATGCTGGAAAGATTATAGCTGTTAGGCTTTTGGAAAATCATTATAAAAATTTAATTGACTTAAGAGACCACTTATAATGTTGATTATAGTTTGCAACTTGGTTTCTCTTACATTTCCCCACTATCTTGCTCTCTTTACCCCTGGTTCTCTCTCTTTTGTTCTCTCTATCTCTCTCTTTTTCTCTTTCATTTCCTTTCTATACCCCCTCTCTCTCTCCTTTGTTTATTTCTCTTTCCTTCTCTCTCTCTCTCTATCCCTCTCTATTTTACTCCCATGGTGTCTTATTAGTGTTGATCATGTACCATTTGTGTTTTATGTCTTTTTGCATAGTATGCAGATTTTGGGAGCTCACTTAGGGGTTTTGGGCCCTCTTTTTCTCTTTCACTTTCATGGACTCTTCTTTCTGTGTAAGTCTCTCTCTCTCTCTCCCTCTTTCTCTTTCTTCACCTCCCTCTATTTTTTTCTTTCTGTGTAAGTCTCTCTCTCTCTCTCTCTCTCCCCCTCTTTCTCTTTCTTCACCTCCCTCTATTTTTTTCTTCTATCTGATTGATTTGGTTTGTGGATTATTGTTTAGGTCCATGTATTATGCGTGTAGCCAATTATGAATGTTGCATAGTTAGAGCTTTTATTCAAAATTCTTCTTTTCCCATTTTCTCCCAATATCTTGACTATGATCTTATTTTTTAATTCTTTGTTTCTCTTCCCTCCCCCAATATCTCGATTGTAGTTTTTTACGTTTACCTTTCTTTTTAACCAATCGATCCTTTTCTTTATTCTTGGCACAATTATTCCTTTGCTCTTATGGTTTCCTCTCTCTCTCTCTCTCTCACACACACACACACACACACAGACACACACACACACACAGATTTCCTTTGTCAATGCAAGAATTCTTAAGTTTAATGAGCAGCACACATCATCGATCTCTTACGCATGATGTGTATGATCAATATGTCAATGAACTATGCCTTGTATCACAAAGAAGAAGTTGAAACTCCAACTATAACGGTTTAAATAGTTGGACAATTTAAGGTGTATGAGTCTATGAACCAGAGCATACATCTGACAAGATCAACTATTAATGGATTGCGCCTCATTCATGAAATTGCACCTTCCATAAGATTGAACAATTATTGAACATTGAGAATTTCTTACGGAAAATTGACAGCTTCTACACTTAGATTTGACTAACGAATTTGAATATATATCCTCTACAACTCTCTTTGTTCGCGTGTTTGAGAATTGCTGCTAACTATTCCCAATCGCTTCCATGCAATGGTGCATTCGTTTGTGAATCACTAAGCAAGTCCAAGGTGAGATGAAAAGTCCTATCAACGTTTACCTGGTCAACTAGTTCATCGCTGCTCAGAAGAGGATGCTCTTCTTTATACGCATCAACCATCTTCTGTTCCTTGTTTTTCTTTCTCTCTTTCTCTCGCTCTCTGTATTCTCTGCTTACTCTGTGTTTTTACTCATGCTAAGGCGCGTAGATATTTATACTCGGAGCTATCATGAACTCAGATGCTTCTTTACGCTTGTGAATCACCTAGCAAGTCGAAGGTGAGATGAAAAGTCTTATCAACGTTTCGCTGGTCTTTCCGAACTATTTCATCCATGCTCAAAAGAGGATGCGCTTCTTGTATGCATCAACCATCATTTGTTCCTATTTTTTCTTTCTCTCTTTATCTTGTTCTCTTTTACTCATGCTATGGCACACAGATAGTTATACTCGGAACTCCCATGAAGTTAAATGCTTATTTATGCTCATACATGCTTACACAATCTTTACCTCCTATAATTCGAAGTGCACACACAGGCAGATTAACATCGAAGCAAAAGTTTAAGTGTAAATGACAAATTTCATTCCATCTTCGACTGACAAATAAAAAAAAAACATGTGCTATAGAGATACTGAATCAGAGCCTTGAATTTTGAAATTTAGGTTGAAATACCGAAAGCTCAAAGCTCTACAATGATTCTCGTTTCACTCTCAAGAGACTGGACAAAATAATCCTTCAGAAAAACACAAAGGTTCGATTCAAATTTGTGAAGAAAAGCAAGTACAAGAAGCCTATAATCAGTGTGCAAGGTTAGACTGCTCAAAGTTCTCTTTTGAGAACCAAGAGACGGGAGACACTTACTAGATATGAAGCAATAAAAGTTTGAGACAAAGGCAACGGAGCAAAACACAATATTATTCACCCATAGTTAAAAGCGCTGTTCTTCAGTTTATTGCCAGGAGAAATTTATTTAATGAACTGGGGAAGACGTGAGCTTAGCATACAAAATTCTCTTTTCATCGCATCATATTATATCGTTTATGTACATTTTGATTTACATAATTTATAGTGTCAGCAACAAATCACTAAAAGAACAAAAATATATGATTTTCTCATCTGAAATTAACTTCACTCTTATAGACGAAGAATGTTGCTTTCAAATTTGTTTGAAGCTCTAGAATTTAGTGATAAGCGGAGAGATGTTTCTCAAATTTTCTCATCAAGGTTGCTTTGTACCACTTTTTCTTGTAACCTCCACTTTTCATTCACATCTTGATGACCATAGCAATTGAATTCAAGAAGTCTACTTGTCAACTATCGGGAACATGCATAACATATTCCAAAACCCCATGCCCTACAAACAATCTCATTATTGGCATAAGGTTATGTTGTATAAAGCCACTGTCAAGAAGATAAAGGTGGACCATCACATAATAGGTTTCCAACGAAAAGGAACAAGCATGTCTACCCTGACAACCATCACACTAACAAATGAAATAATGTTCAACTTCCATACTCTTCTCAACCAAGTACTAATAATGTTCAACTTCCATGCTCTTCTCAACCAAGTACTACTTGGGAGGAGAGAGAAATAATGGCCACTCACATCATAAGAAAAGTCTTTGCTTAAAACATCAAAGACACTTTGCAATAATAGCATATATGTTTGTCTTTTCTTTGCATTTGATGAACATCATGAAGATGCGAATCTTCACAACCATGCATTGCTATGATAATGTATCCTTTGAACCAAAAAAATTATGATGTTGAATGCTCTTTGAATAAGCTTGGAGGATCCTGACAATTCATGTTATAGAAACCAAATATTGAATTGAACTTATGATTTAGCATGGATTATGGTGTTGATAGGATCTATGATGGTCTTCACTGGTTATTGGAGTACATTATGCTACTTATCTTGATTGTGTCATTCATTGTGGTATCATGAGTTGGTTTGGATAC
>CM035417.1:16907935-16955435 GCA_020310875.1 Ceratopteris richardii | reverse complement strand
GGGAAAAACAAAAGGAATAAAGTCGAGGCTATTGGAAATTTCCGGGTCCACACACAGACTGCCTAGCATGTACATGAAACGCTACTAATTATCTATATACGGTTTGTGAGCTGAGAAGAATGCATGGTCCAAAGATTTTGAACCTTTGCAAAGGAAATAAACACAAACACATCTTAAATACATCTTGCAAGTTCCAAAGAATGACTGGGGGCAATGTTTGTTGAACTTTAAAGTTTGATCTATGCAAAAAAAAAAAAAAACAGTTTTTCAACTTGCTTTAGGCATATAGGGCAGTCAATAATAAAAAAAAATCGATTTCCCAATAATGCAAGAATTCTTAAGTTTAGTGAGCAGCACACATCATCGATCTCTTACACATGATGCATATGGTCAGTATGTCAATGAACTATGCCTTGTATCACAAAGAAGAAGCTGAAGCTCCAACTATAGTGGTTTAAATAGTTGGACAATTTAAGATGTATGAGTATATGAACCAGAGCATACATCTCACAAGATCAACCATATGTAACATTGAGAATTTCTTATGGAAAATTGACAGCTTCTACACTTAGATTTGACTAACGAATTTGTATATATATCCTCTACAACTCTCTTTGTTCGCATGTTTGATAATTGCTGCTAACTATTTCCAATTGCTTCCAGCAATACTGCATTCGCTTGTTAGTCACCAAGCAAGTCCTGGTTTGACTGCTTAACTAGTCATGGGTTTTCCCAACTATTGTTCAACTCTTCTTTATACACATCAACCATTATCTGTTGCTTGTTTTTATTTCTCTCTTTCTCTCTCTCTCTCTCTCTCTGTATACTCGGAACTATCATGAAGTTGGATGCTTCTGTATGCTCATAGATAAAAAAAGAAAATTCTTAAACAATCTTTACTTCCTATAATCCAAAGTGCACACATAGTCATATAATCCAAAGTGCACACATAGTCACATTAACATTGAAGCAAAAGTTTAAGCATAAATGACATTTTTCGTTCCATGTTCGGCTGTCAAATAAAACAAACATGTGCTACAGAGATACTGAATCAGACCCTTGAATTTGGAAATTTAGGTTGAAATACCAAAAGCTCAAAGCTCTACAATGATTCTCATTTCACTCTTAAGAGACTGGCATGGACAAAATAATCCTTCAGAAAAACTCAAAGGTTAGATTCAATTTTGTGAAGAAAAGCAAGCAAGTACAACAAGCCTATAATAAGTGCAAGGTTAGACTGCTCAAAGTTCTCTGTTGAGAACCGAGAGATGAGAGACACCTACTAGATCTGAAGCAACAAAAGTTTGAGGCAAAGGCAATAGAGCAAAACATAAACATTGATCATCATACGTAAAAGCGGTGTTCTTCATTTTATTGCCAGGAGAAATTTATTTAATGAACTAGAGAAGACGTGAGCTTAGCATAAAGAATTCTCTTTTCATCGCATCATATTATATTATTTATGTAGATTTTGATTAACACTAATTTATAGTGTCAGAAACAAATCACGAAAGAACAAAGATATATGAATTTCTCATCTGAAATTAACTTCACTCGTATAGAAGAAGAATGTTGCTTTCAAATTTGTTTGAGGCTCTAGAAATCAGTGATAAGCGAAGAGATGTTTCTCAACTTTTCTCATCAAGATTGCTTCGTACCATGCAGTCTCCATCAGAACGTTAAAATTGACCCCTGTTAGCCGAAAATGATACTGCTCTTAATCTACATCAATAATTCATGTCTTGTCTTTCCGATGTTCTCCTTCAGTTCTCAACACCGTGTGAAACATAAACTCAGTGATGAGCTGCTATGAACACTTGACTTTTTCAGCGAACCTTTGCGCTATCATTCACAGGCCGAGTCCATGACAAATGGTCACATGCGACGGCCTCCTTCAAAGCCACTCTGCCATATGACTCAACAACCATAATGGAAAAGAAATGCTTGCAGATGGGAAGAGACGCCGATATGTGATGAGAGGAAATCTGCGTGGCTTCCTCCCCAAAACAGAGAGAAAAAAAGAAAACACTCCTGCCTTGATGTTTTACACCTCTGCTCCCTCTTTGAAGCTGTCCTCACGCATGCAAATCAAAAGTTCAACTACCTCCTTTACCTCAATTTTGTTGCCTTCCAAATTAGAGAGGAAGTCTCACCAATCTTTCGGATGCTATCTTTTTTCTTCAATGAGGATAATCTCTAACAGCGAGTCTGCTCATGTGATTGAGGTGCCACGGACATTCCCCTCTGCACATCTACATAGCCTCTGTGGACATTCGTTTTGCATGCCCACGTCCACCGTTATTTTCCTCTCACTCGCTCTATGAACTAGTGTACTAAAACGTTTGATGAGGAAGTGCCATCTCCTCCCAAAGTATTAAAGTTGTGTATCTCCCTTCACTTGTAATTGATTTCTCTTCTTGGAAATAATCCCCATATCCCAAATGCATGTGTTGACACTCAAGGTCAAGCACAATGCATGGGAGCACACCAAAGAAGTGGACACACAAGAAGACCGAGCATGTGAGGAGGTCCAAGAAGCACATGCCAAATTTTCAAAAGAAAATCCCTATTAAAACAGTGATTTTTATCACTAAAAAACATTGTAAATATCATTTCACATTTTTGTAACTCCATTTTATCCAAGCCGAGGAGTCCTCAAGCTTGAGGAGTATTAGAAGTAGCTACCTACCAATTTTCATAATTTTTAGACTCCATTTGAGCCCTCAAATAAGCGTTGAAACCTAATGTTTAACTACGCCGGACTCTAGGTCTGGACAAGGCCAAGTCTACTCAAAAAACTATAAAAAGAGCTATAGAGCTCATTTTTGAGGTTAGCTTGTTAGATATTTGAGCTTTTGTAATTGAAGACCTCCCATTGTTCCACTCTTTGCTTTTACCATGTGTGCACATGTGTGTATGTGTGTGCATGCTTGTGTGCTTCTCACTCACGCACTTGTGCCTTCACTTGCTCACAGTCTTCATAATAGTCCTCACATCTTCGTGGATTGACATTTATGAGGTGGATCTCCTCACGTTGGTACTTGCCATTGTGCTATCGTGACACCAAATTTGGCGCCATTGTCGAGGAGAGAGCTTCGAGGATGAGCGTGTGATGATAAGACACAGAATAACGACGTTGGAAGGTAAAAAATAGTCATTTTAGTTGAGTTTCTAAGTTTTTCTCCACCTTCATCATCATCATCATCACCATCTCCTCTCCCATCTTCATCTTCTCAAGATGGTGTGACTATCAATGGGACGCAAGAGCTTGTAGATGAGGTGATTGGTTGCTCAACAACCCTCTGGAATGCAATAAGGGAGAAGGCCCTCTAGCAAATCTGAAAGGAAAGGTGTTTTTTGAATATTTGGGACTCTTCCAAGGAGTGCTCTACCAAGAAATCACTACGTTAACTAGGTATAAGGATTAGAAATCATAAGAGATCAACCCCTCATTTATACATAAGAAGCCATTTGTCATCCCAAAGAATTAAATTAAAAGCAAATGGATCCCTAGTGAAGAGGAGCAAAGGCTTTCAAGACTCATATGTATCTCTTTTTTATTCTCTCATGTGCCTCTTATTGTATAATTTAACACTACTTTGATGAAAAACAAATCTTGATTCTCCCCAGTGGTGATGTATCTAGCGTGAGAGGGTCTTTCACTATGGTTCGTCAAGCCTCGGAGTCAAAATGGACCGAGCCCATAGCTCCTCCCAAGTGCCCCACGCACTACATCAACAAAATAGAACACAGATCGCAAGGGAGTCCCCAGCTTGAGATTTCCTCCCTTAATATGACCGAAATTCTTTCAACAAGTGATCAATCAAAAAATTCTATATTATCTAGGTATCAGAATTCGAAATCATAAGAGCAACCTCCCTTTTATACATAAGCATATCTTTGTTATTCACAACAATAGAGTCTTAAAGAAATGATCGAAAATGAAGAGTAAGAAAGGTTTTTGAGGCCTCTATGTATCACCCTCTAATTCTCTTGTTTGCATCCTTTTATTTTAAGAAAATTTTATCCATTAACCTATGCTTTCAATTATGCTTGAAAGATTGAAATAATAACTCACGCACCCATTAGGGGAAAAAATGAGCCTTGCATGGGCCTTATAAGGATTATTGATTTCAAAGCTTTTCAAAACCATTCACATAACTAAAACCATGGATTCTAGGTGGTTTTCTCCTCTTTGACCACACAAAACTAGGGAAGCCTATGCCTAACCTATGTGATTAAGGAGTAGATTGTGGCCATCACCATTTTCTCATCTGTCCATCACTAATGAGGCCTTAATCTAAAAGGCCCAAGGAGGGTTCATTTTTTTCTCTAATGCTTGAGAATCTCTTTTTATTGCCTACTTTCTAAAGGGGTTGTAGGTCGAGCCACACTCTCGAGTGACTCGATTTCTGAGCAACGAACAAACAAGTGCTGAAAAACTCCTCATTGATTGAGTGTAAACTGAAACGTTTTGCCAAGTTTCTGACACATCTGGTCTGAAGCTGTTGAGAGAGAGGGAGAGGGAGATATAGAGAGAGAATTTGGGGGAGGGGCTGCGTTGATCCTCGTAAAAGGAATTGTAGCTATGATGAAGAGATATCTTAGTTCTTACAATCATGGAGTAGAACTCAGAGACAACGAAGATGTTCTCTTGTCATCCATTGCGAAATTTGAGGCACAACAGGCTGACTCTACAGCATACTAGCTACAAATCTCAATAGCTGCTATTGTTAACAAGATCGATTTGGATGTATTTTGCATCTTGCACCCGGTCATTGTAGCATTTCCGCGGTACTCTGATTGAAATAGCCTGAGGCTCCAGCCTGCTACAGAGTTCTTCGAGCTTTTACCACATCTAAATCAATCTTTGAATATCTCCCCCGACATTGAGGCCTACTCATCAGACTCTGCTGTTACTCAGCTTCTTGTTAAAGAGCCGCCGAAGAAGATAGACCTGAAGAAAGCTCGCACCAACGAGGGCAAGAGCCTCCCATACGGCCTTGTATACCAGCCGCTTCCCCAGCTTATCATTCACTGCATGCCAATAAAGCAGATACTTATCTAGGATAGGACTTATGATACTCCAGTACGGAAAGAGCACCAATGCAAAACGATCTGGGGCAATCACTTACATGTGGCTTGCCGCTCCGTTTGGGCATAAAGCCAATGCTGTTCAAACTGCACCGAATTAATGGCCTCTTCAAGCCTGGCGATCTGACCCATCAAAGGGTCGACATGATCTACATAGAAAGAATACCCATTAATTATTCGGTGCAAATTGATGAGTTATAGAAGTTCGCTTCCATGATCTACCAAATATTTGGAACAGACGGAAAAATGTGGTTGTGACCTTCTTTTGCTTTTTCGTCATAGTAAGGAATGTGCCCGACATGGATATCAAGATCCACTGTCTCAGGATAAGGAGAGTTATTCTTTAAGCAGATCTTGTAGGTTCCACTTTTGTATGCTGTGAACTCGATCTTTTCAGCGGGCTGATTCTGTATATCGCGGCGGAAATTCCCAGGTCCTTCTACCTGTAGCAAGTAAAGACCATAGAACAGCACTCTTAATCTTCTCAGCATTTTAAAAAAGGGACGAAAAGGTTTTCTTTTAAGGTAGCTTCAAGACAGGCTATCGCCAAAGTAAAGGAAGAAAAACAGGAACACACAGGCGCGCGCGTATCTGTGTGAGAAAGAGAGGCGTCAAGAACTCGCGAAACATGAGATCAAAATAGTAAATCATACAATAGCGTTGTGCATAATGATGAAATAGCATGATGCTTGCCTTGTAAACCCCTGTTATTGTGGGATAAGGGGATCCCATGGTACTATGCAGTTCCTTGTACATTTGCAATTTCAGTTGTAATTTCAAAGTTAAAGCTCTGGGGAGTAGGGGAGTAGACTTTGACAGAACCTTCATTTTTTGAAAAAAAACGTGTTTTTCATTCAGGTAAACAGATTTGGAAAATAATCAAAAGTAACAAAAGTACAAAAATTCACTCATTCAGATCCACGCAGTAGAGTCCCGCTATGCGCAGAAGAAAAGTTAGACAAACTGTTCTAGAGATATCCGATGCAAAAGACCTATCTGCTGATACAAAATGTCTGTCCAAAATCCTATATAATTCTCGACCTAAACTTCTTGCAGGAGGGCCTTCTTGCACGTCGGTGGATAGTACTCGGTAACATTCTGCTAAAAGAACAGGTTGATCTAATTACAGCGGCCAATATTATTGAAAGTGTTTTTGAGTCCCACACATGTTGCGATCTCCCTCTCAAACTCACTTGGTGTCATACATTATCACAACAGGACGAGTCTTTCCGTAAGCGAATTCATCAAACTCACCAATATTCCATCGGACTTTGAACCCTAGGGCAATAAACATTTTGCCGTTCAGGATCTGAGAACGTAATCGTAGTGTACGTAGAAGGAGACAAATGGAAATAAATCTATTACATGAGGCGCAACTCTACTGTATTCAATTATCCAAACCTCCGCTCACGTGAATATCCTGCCACATTCCTCAACCATGGAATCCCTTACTGATCGTAGATTCGACAAGCTGTAATAGCGCCATGGCGAATAATATTCATTCGGGTTGAAAGCTATGTTATACCACCGCAGTATCCTGACGAAAAAATAAAGAATATAAGCGTACCGTCACGTCGATTCCAGGAATCTCATAGTCCCAAGCGCGATCAGACTCGATAACGACGTAGGAAATGTGGACAAGGTCGCCCTCGTACTCCACAGCTTGTGTGAAGCACTCCTCCTTCTTCAACGAAAACTGAATCCCCATTGCCGGATTTACATGTCCTAATATAATCCTGAAAACCATCACTACTCCAATGAAGTAAAACCAGGAATCCATTGCTCCCTGTCTATTGATTCCTCGTCGTTCTTGCTATTCCTAATCGCCTTTTCTTTCTACAGTGATAGATCAAATCCAGCCCCGAGCCATTTTAAACGTCATGTTTTGCAAGAATCTTTCTGCATTCCGAGGGTTGACTCTCTCTCTCTCTCTCTCTTTCTCTCTCTCTCTCTCTCTCTCTCTCTCTCTCTCTCTCTCTCTCTCTCCCCTCCCCACGTTTTCAGCACTTACGAGTAGTGATTTTCTAAGCCCTGCGAACATGCCATTTTTCACAAGAAATTATGCTTTCTTGATAGAAAAACACAAACATGAGTGATTATATGCGTGCAATATCTAAAATTGCACATTTGAAGACCCTAATACCTTTGGGCTCATGTTTCTATATAATGTGAATAGGGGTGAAAGAAGCACAATTGTTACGTAGTTAACAATAGTTTGGATATATATGATAGGTGGAGAGATATAGGAGAATAGGTAGTCAATTATGTGGTGTCCTTTAGAGAAATCTCCCTACGGTCATTGATATGCATGAGCTTTGTTCTTCGTCTTGGCTATGCAGGTTGCAAAGAATCAACCTCCAAAAATAAGGAGGATCCTTGGGGAAGGTCATAATAGAAGGGTCAAAACACCAATAGAGCGATCTTCCTCATGAGATAAAAAGAGTTTTAAAACTCTTTAGATTGCCTAGATTTGAGCAGCACTATCCTATTAAAGGCAAAAGGGAGACCTCATAGTCATAAACACTATATTAAGGCTCACTTGAAACCTCTAGTGGTGAAGTTCTTGTTTCCAATGATGGTCTTCAACTAGACAAGGTGTTCTAGTTTTTGGCATTAGAGAAAATGGGAATTTAGTGATGACGTTGCAATTTAGAATTTGAAGAGAAATGGATAAGGCCTACATTATTAGGAGAAGCCATTGTGAGAGCCTGGATATATGTGAAACCCTAACTTCCAAGTTAGATGATGTCTATGTGTGATTGTTGATGGTAATAGATGATCTTTGTGAGCTTAGCAATCAGGTTAGGTAGGACATAAAATTCTAGGCTATTGGGTTGCCATTCAGGGCCAAAATAAAGGCCTTGTGGCACCGCATGATTTCACCATAGGAGCTTACTGGGGGGAGTGCAGAGGGGGGCTTGCCCCCTTCTGTGAGAAGAGATGGTGGATACCTCCAAAGATGTGCTTGGTGTTGCAAAAAACCTCCTCTACACCTACCAAGATAGATTCAGGAATGATAAGTAGACACCTTGTGCTTGCTAAGGATGCATATAAATCACCTTAGTGCTTTGAAAGATCAATCTCAAATTGATTCATCAAAACGGATAACTTAATTCAAAACAGATGACTCAAAACTTGCTATTTTGGGGATGAGATACAATCTAGAATTTCAGTCAGAGCTCACAACCTACTAAGAATCGACCAGAGATATTTTGTACATCTCTAATTAGATATATAATGAATCTAAAGCAACAAATTTGATGAGTTTTGATGAGCCATAGGGAGAGAATTTAATTTAGGAACATTGGGGTGTTATCTCGACATTTCAAGAGCTATCTGCCTAAATACATAGGTGACTTCAAATGATTGTATCTTATATATTAATGAACCAAATAAGATGCAAATTGATTTGATTCAAATAGACTTATCAATTTAACTATACCAATTTAAATCTTATCAAAAGATCTAGGATACATAGAGAAAAATTAATGATCAAAGTTGACTGAAAAAATGAAAATATACCTATAGTAGTAGATGAAGAAAACTCCAAGATGTGTCCTACAAATCAATCTATATTGCACATATGATACATGAGTTGATTGGAGATGAAGCTTGGGAAGGATGAGCACAATGGGTGCTTCACAAACAACATAGAACTTGAACAAGACCTCCTCAAAATATGTCTCCAAAGCCTGCTCTAATCCACAACTCTTTTTGAGTGCATATATAGAGGATTTTGAATTCAAAATCTTGGAGGGATGCTACCCAACGTTTCCCTTATGTTAGAGGAATCTTTGGCTAATCAATCTTTCCTACTTAGGTTGGTGATTTGTGCCAAACTAAGCCACAAGATTCTCAATGATGTTTTGATATAATTACCTTTCAACTATTACAAGAGACAGTTTCTATGCCTTCCCTCATTGAGAGTGCAAACAATGCCATTACATAAATGATTACTCAAGCACTAGGCTTGGATGAAAATGCACCAACTCCTACTACAGGGTTCAAGGGCCTATCCTCCTGTTTATGATCTAGGGATCAAACCGGTTCAGACGGATATGAAATCGGATACCGTTTCGTCAATGTGTGTATGAACAAAGATCTTGAGTTTAGACTTACTAGGAGGTCTTCTGCTCTTGTGAACAAGTGATCCACTTAGCTTAGTGCTTAAGTCTCAAGGATGTGAAGGAGGAGGTCTTGGGTTCAATCCCCATGGGTGACATGGGGAGAGTATTTTGCCCAAAGAGATCTAGAGCCCTCTAGAAGCATCCACTAGAGTTAACTCGAGTTGACTGGGACACTTGGCGCACATGCAGTTACATGGCCGACACATGGCTAGCTAGTATCCACCTGCCCAAGAAGGTAGTCCCCTAAAGAGAGCTATATATAGAGGCATTCGGTTGGGAGGAGAGTCATCTCACTAGAACGTGGTGGTCCTAATCATTAGTTTGTTACAATGGTATTAGAGCCTAGAAGCATCCACTGGAGTTAACTCCAGTGGATGCTTCTAGAAGGCTCTAGATCTCTTTGGCCAAAATACTCTCCCCATGTCACCCATGGGGATTGAACCCAAGACCCCCTCCTTGACATCCTTGAGACTTAACCACTAAGCTAAGTGGATCACTTGTTCACGAGAGTAGAAGACCTCCTAGTAAGTCTAAACTCGAGATCTTTGGTCATACACACGGATGACCAAACGGTGTCCGATTTCAGATCTGTCTGAACCGGCTTGATCCAAAGATCATAAACTTACTTTATTACATTCCCCATGTCCCCATGGGGATTGAACCCAAGACCTCCTCCTTCACATCCTTGAACAAGTGATCCACTTAGCTTAGTGGTTAAGACTCAAGGATGTGAAGGAGGAGGTCTTTTGCTCTTGTGAACAAGTGATCCACTTAGCTTAGTGGTTAAGACTCAAGGATGTGAAGGAGGAGGTCTTTGGTTCAATCCCCATGGGGACATGGGGAGTGAATCACTTGAATATGAGAGCACATGAACTTATGCTTGAGTCTATTCTTGAGATCTTTGGTCCTACAGACGAGTGACCAAACGGTGTCGGATTTCAGATCTGACTTACTTTATTACATCCTTCCCTCCTTGGGAAATATTTTCGTCCTAAAAAATAATGCTATATATAGTATCCATAGGTAACCCCCAAGCCTCATGTCCTTGAACCGGAAGAACATGGTCATGTTCTAAAACTAGAAGAACATGTCTCATCTCTGTGGTGGGATCCCTGCCCAAATGATTCAAAACACTGTCCGACTTTGCACTTTGATAAACTGGTCAAAGTACAAAGTAGTGAATGAATAATAAGGGTGGATCATTAAACATCCGTAGCCACTTCATTGTGTCTCGATGTGCGATCTGGGCACAAACATATGAAATGGATGGATTCTAATTACTATTCCATTTCTAGGCATGACTGGTGCATGTACTTTAGTAACTAGGATGGGATTTGTATCCCAATCAAGACTTTGAGAACTCTTGATTCACTTTAATTTGATTTGGAAAACTTGAAGTTTTGGTTGATCCAAACATATGACTTGGATGTTCGTACAATGGTTAACTACCAACCAACAATTACTTGATTTTCTTCACCCCACTTGAGGACTACTTTGTCCTAAGGGCTTGAAAAATCCTATGTAAACTATAGGAGAAAGTTTTTTATTTACTTTGGGTCAACCTAACTATATCTTGACCAAGTCAAATTCAAAATGAAAATTATCCAATTTAGGATACTTTTCTCAAAGACTTTAGCCGAAAGTTCTTGGGAATTGTCAAGCTGATGAATAATTCATAACTTCACCGTTCTAGAGTGCACTGAGCTCTAGAAAGTCATAAGAGGTATGCTAATAACTGGAAGTAAACCCAAATGAATAAGTCAATCATGGACTTGTTATCTTTTGAAGAGTGAATAAGTTCTTATACAGACTATCTAGGATGTTTAATTTAGTTATCTGGTTCCAATCAGCTGACCCAAGACTTTTGCGAAAGGAATTAGATACTCTATCTGAGTCAATTCCAAAAGATTTGGCAAGCGGAAGGAAATAACTAAAACTCTGTATAACTAATTCAAACTTCTAAGATCTAAACTTGTTATGAGTCAAGTAGTTGATGACTCAGGACTTTAACTTCTGAATGATCGGTTTCAACCAAGTATTGAAGAATTTTTCTTCCATCTTTAAGAGAAATAAGCTGGATTCTCAAAAAGATTCAAAGCAAATCGAAAACATCATCCAACCACAAGATACTCGTGTGGTAACCAACACCAGTGTGTCGACCCACTAAGGTTCTATTGATGAGTTTTTTTTTTCAAATAATGCTTCACTTGAGACCAAGTTCAAGTCACATTTAGTGTTTCTGACTCCTTACTAGGAATGCGTTTCTTGTGCATTTCTTTGAGTCAAAAGAGTGAATTTACCAAGTTACACTAGGAACTTGATACTTGACTTAGTCAATCAAATCCTTAGTTGAAAAGATCAACTCAAATCATGTTGGAGTTAGACGTCTGCGGAAGCACGCGAACAGCACAAGGAAGAAGAAGAAGCTTGGAGCACAACACACAAGACTGAATGTATTACTAGAGAATGTACAAAGATAAGTAGCCCATTAGGGCAATAGGCGTATATACAAGCCGGGGGAAAAAAACCTCCTAAAGAGGGAAAAAAGTGCCCCGGCGGTCCTAGAGTGTTCACACACATCACTACCTAAATATATCAACAAATCCCCCCTGGGAGTGATGCGGTGAACAAGGAGCTGGCACTCATGTATAAGGAAGTGCCGAGCTATGTGGAAATCACTCCACAAAAGGAAGTAAGCCCAAAGCTTTGCGGAAAGCTTCAAACTTCTCCCTAGGTAGAGCCTTCGTGAAAAGGTCTGCAATGTTCTCCTGCGTGGGCACATATGCCAAGCTGATCTCCCCAGCAGAGAACCTCTCCCTGACATAGTGATAATGCACCTCAATGTGCTTAGTGCGAGCATGGAACACAGGGTTCCTCGCAACTGCCAATGCGCTCTGACTGTCAGTGAAGATGGTGGTGGCAAAAGACTGGCCAACACCCAAATCAGCCATAAGGCGTCTGAGCCACACACACTCAACAGTCGTTGTGAAAGCTGCCCTATACTCAGCCTCACAACTGGAAGTGGCCACAGTAGGCTGCTTCTTGCTCAACCAAGATATACATGAGCTACCAAGCATGAAGCAAAAACCACTGGTGGACACACGAGTGTCATAGCAACCAGCCCAATCTGAGTCAGAAAAAGCATGCAAATCTGGCGGTAGTGATCCCCCCTTGGGATAAAACAACCCAAGTAGCCGAGTACCACTCAAGTAGCGAAAGATGCGCTTAACCGCTTTCCAATGCGTGACTCCTGGGCAATGCATAAACCTGCTCATCTGTGAGACAGCAAACTGAATATCTGGCCGAGTAATGCATAAGTAAATCAAGCATCCAACAGCCTGCTGATAGAGAACAGCATCAAATGCATCTCCAGCATCATGAAGACTCAATCGTAAACCTGTCTCCATAGGAGTGGCAATAGGCTTACAGTCTTCAAGGCCAAAACGCTGCAATAATGTGTCAATATATTTCGTTTGACACAAAGCCATTCCACCATCAACTTGCATAAACTGAATGCCCAAATAGTGATGCAAATGCCCCAAATCAGACATCTCAAATGAGGCATGCAAATCAGCCTTGAAATCAGCAATATACTTCTCAAGAGGACCAGTGAGCAGCATGTCATCTACATAGACAACAATGATCAGAAGCACATCATTAGCACGCTTAACATATGAGGTGCTTTCAGTTGGACTGTTCTCAAAACCATGTGCAATCAGATAGGCATGTATTTTCTCATACCAAGCACGTGGTGCTTGCTTTAAACCATATAACACCTTCTTTAACTTGCACACCTGGTTTTCATGCCCTTTCTGCACAAAGCCACGGGGCTGAAAAACATACACTTCTTCATGCAAGTCACCATTCAGAAATGCTGTTTTAATGTCCAACTGATGTACATTCCAACCATGATGGGCTGCAAGTGCACAAATGCTCCGAACAGTAGTCATACGGCATGTAGGTGCAAAGGTCTCATCAAAATCAATGCCTCTTTCCTGCGCATAACCCTTTGCAACAAGCCTAGCCTTATACCTGTCAACTGTACCATCAGGTTTACGCTTCAGCTTGTATACCCACTTAGTGCCAATGGCCTTCTTGCCAGGAGGCAAGTCACATAAAGACCATGTACCATTCTTCATTATAGCATCATATTCAGATTGCATAGCAGCCATCCAATTTTCTGAATTTTGTGCTTGATCAAAAGAAACAGGCTCATTCTCATCACAGAGACTAGATGCAGCCATAGCATAGCAATCTGATGCAAAGGAGGTACTATGAGAGCCTGAACGAGTACGATATGACAAAGGTGCATCTAATTTGCTGTCACGCAAAGTCTGCACCAGCCATTTTGGCATAGTTTTTGCCTGTTCAATATCAGCTCTCTCATCAACAAGTGCATCATGTAAATCTGCATCAGAAATGGAATGATCTGCATCATCATATGAAACCTGCAAAGGCTGAGAAGTTGCCTCATTAGGACCAGCGCTAGCCTGTCCACCTGTAAAAAGAGGCATCAAAGTATCATACATGTCTTTGGAGCTAACAGATGTCTCCTTAGTACATGAAAGCAATGGCTGAATAGCATCTTCCACAAAGACAACATCACGGCTAACAAGAATGCGTTTAGTCTGTGGATGATACAGACGATAGCCTTTACTTTCAGAACTGTACCCAACAAAAATACATTTTACTGCCTTATCATCCAATTTTCTGCGATGTTGTTCAGGCACTAATGCATATGCCAAACAACCAAAAACACGCAGATGAGCAACAGATGGCTTGCGGTCATGCCAAGCCTCATATGGAGTGATAGACTGCAACGCTTTGGTGGGACACCTGTTCAGTACATATGCTGCACACATGACAGCCTCAAGCCAGAAACTATGTGGTAAAGCCTGACTTTTGACCATGCACCTCGCCATCTCCATGAGTGACCTGTTCTTTCGTTCAGCAACTCCATTCTGTTGAGGTGTATACGGCACTGTACACTGGTGTTTTATCCCACGTTCAGCCAGAAATGCATTAAAATCTGAAGACATATATTCCCCCCCTCGATCAGAACGGAGGGTGCCCATTTTACATGCTGACAGATTTTCAGCCAAAACCAAAAACTGTTTGAAGCACATGAACACTTCGGACTTTGCTTTGAGTGGATATACCCATGCATGCCTGGAAAAATCATCAATGAAAGTCACGAAGTAAAGGTAATTTCCAAAAGAGGGTGTCTGCATAGGACCACAGACATCACTATGTACAAGCTGCAATTTCTGCATAGCCCGAACTGAACCATCTTTTGGAAAGGAAGAACGCTGCATTTTGCCCAAAATACAGCCTTCACAAACATGTTTTCCAGGTGCCTCAAGTTTGGGCAAAGAGGACACCATTTCAGATTTTTGCAGGCGTAACAAGCTAGCAAAATTCAGATGACCAAAGCGTGCATGCCAAAGCTTTGCATCTGACATAGCCTGAGAATCATGAACTGCACATGCCGAATCATTCACAGATCTTTCATAGTCTATGAGCTTATACAGCCCACGACATAAAATGCCAGAAGCAATAATCACATCGCCATTTGAGAGATCATGGACTGTACACCTGTCATCAACGAATTTCACAACCAAGCCAATCTTGGCTAATGCAGAAACTTATAACAGGTTCTTTTTGATCCCTGGCACAAATAAAGCATCTGACAAAGTGAAAGAACTACCATCAGCAGTAGTCAGAATGATCTTACCAACTCCCATAACAGGATAAGAGGAGTTATTGGCGCATGTGACAGTATTCCCTGTAGGGGCAGGCTCGAGTGAAGAGAAGAAACTGCGCTGCGAGGTAATATGTTTGGTCGCCCCACTGTCAAAGTACCAAACATCTGAGTCTACTGCAGACATGCACTGATCATGAGAAGATGGGTCAAAACTGCAGACAGTAGTAAACGCCCATTCTTCTTCCTGCACAAGATTTGCAGACTCTGTTTTTGGTGTAGAGGCCTCTGCAACAACCATTCCAGCCTCTTTCTTCTTTGCCTCTTTAGCAGCCAGTTTTGGACAGTTCTTTATAATATGATCATTTCCTTTACAGTACTTGCAGAACAATTTCTGCTTTTCTGATTTCTTCTCATCTTTATCCTGGTTCTTCGATTGTGCAGCATTTGCAGATTTCTGCTTACTAGTAGAAGAGCTCCATTTTCCTTTGCCCTTCTGACTAGCCAGGAAAGCTTGATCTGCAACACGCATAATGGACCTGTTCTGCCTGGACTGATCTTCCTGCAACAGAACAGAGACTAATTCCTCAAATGACAAGGCATTCGGATTGCCTTTCATCATCAATCGAAGAGTAGAGGCAAAACTCTGATATGAATCAGGAAGGCCATTCAGAACGGTCTGCACAAGTGAGCTATCTGGTATAACCTCATCAGCAGAAATCAATTGTTCCTTCAGGTCTTTGATCTTTGTAAGAAAACTGTCCATCGAATCACCTTCATTCATGTGCTCACTCTCCAACTGTTTTCGGAGGTAAGCAACACGAGCCTCATTCCTAGCCTGGTACAAAGTGGTAAGTGTATCCCAAGCATCCTTTGCTGTTCTGCAAGAGCGAATGTGAGGAATAATGGCACGTTTGACAGACAAAGCTATCAATGCATGTGCCTGGGCATCTCTGCCATCCCAACGAATCTGCTCTGCAGTAGGTGCAACAGAAACATCAGCACGAACAGGAATCTGCGGAATATCATCTTCGACACCATCTTCATCAGCTCCAACACCTGTATTTGCAGTACCTGTCGTTACAGGTGTAACAGGACGTCTTTCAACACCCTGCACAATGTTCCACAATCCTTTTGCAACCAGTACATGTCGCATCATATAAGCCCATAATGGGTAGTTGGTACCATCCAACTTATCCTCAACAGCCAACATACGGAATACATCACTGCTTTCAGCCATGTCCGGTGACTAAAATACCTTGATGCAGAAAATTGACTATATCTCAAAAAGTTGAACAGAACTGCCCACACGAGTTCTGCTAGACCTGTAGCAGACTTCGAGACGCTTAAACTGACGAACAGAAACTGGTATATACCTTTGGCACAAAAGGACGAAATAGCTTGCACAAGCACTGCGATAGTGCGTTCGGAGGCCGAAACGAGCTCAGATCGCGATTTCGGCACCACAGAACGAAGCTGTTTTGATCTCGGAAACACCTTGAGTATGCTCACCAAATTTTGTGCGAATCTGAGACTGCAAACGGAGGAGTGTCGACGGCGCCCTAGAAGAAGCAACGACCTGCTCTGATACCAATTGTTGGAGTTAGACGTCTGCGGAAGCACGCGAACAGCACAAGGAAGAAGAAGAAGCTTGGAGCACAACACACAAGACTGAATGTATTACTAGAGAATGTACAAAGATAAGTAGCCCATTAGGGCAATAGGCGTATATACAAGCCGGGGGAAAAAAACCTCCTAAAGAGGGAAAAAAGTGCCCCGGCGGTCCTAGAGTGTTCACACACATCACTACCTAAATATATCAACAAATCAAAGTCCAAGTATTTCAGAAATTTATGAAATATTTCTGAATTAACAACACTTTATCTTGAAGTTTCAAGAAAATCTTGGAAATTACTTACTTCATATCTTCTTACAAACTTGATCTTCAAGTATCTTGAGATCATACTTTTATCTTCCTTGAATTAAAAATTATCCTTGGAAGTTTTAGTTTCCTTGAAGATCAAATCTAACTTCAAAATCATTCTCAGACTAAAAGATAAGTATCATTGCACGGTCCGACGTGCAGTAGTTATGCCTAGAAATGGACTAGTAATTTGAATCACCTAGTTCACATGTTTGTGCCTAGATCACACATCCAGAAACTGTGAATTGGCTAGGGATGTGTTTAGATCTACCCTTATTTTTCTTTCACTAGTTTGTACTTTGTCCAATTCATCAAAGTGCAAAATGGGACAGTGTTTTGAATCATTTGGGCAGGGACGCCACCACAGAGATGAGACATGTTCTTCCAGTTTTAGAGCATGACCATATTCTTCTAGTTTTAGAATATGAGGCTCGTGGGTTGCCTACAGTATGTATATAGCTCTATTATTGAGGACAAAAATATTTTCCAAGGGGGGAATAATGTAATAAAGTAAGTTTATGATCTAGGGATCAAGCTGGTTCAGACGGATCTGAAATCGGACACCGTTTGGTCATCCATGTGTATGACCAAAGACCTCGAGTTTAGACTTACTAGGAGGTCTTCTGCTCTTGTGAACAAGTGATCCACTTAGCTTAGTGGTTAAGTCTCAAGGATGTGAAGGAGGAGGTCTTGGGTTCAATCCCCATGGGTGACATGGGGAGAGTATTTTGCCCAAAGAGATCTAGAGCCTTCTAGAAGCATCCACTGGAGTTAACTCAAGTTGACTGGGACACTTGACGCACATGCAGTTACATGGCCGACACATGGTTGGCTAGTATCCACCTGCCCAAGAAGGCAGTCCACTGGAGAGAGCTATATATAGAGGAATTTGGTTGGGAGGAGAGTCATCTCACTAGCACGTGGTGGTCCTAATCATTAGTTTGTTATAGTGAGACTTTTAGTCATGGAGATATTGTTGGAATATACATGTCTTTGACTATTTTGTATCTCTCGACAATGTTTATCTATACCATTTAACGACTCCCCTTGTAAAAGCTATATATGCATGGTCCATGTTCAGCTTTATAGAGCATTGTGCACTAGTACGCCCTTCATCTAGAATCTATCTAGATTGCCATCTAAGCTCCACATTGGGAACACACCGGTGGAAGACACCATTGTTGTAGCTACATTACTCTTGGAAATCAAGAAATTTGAGTTCTCTATTTTTGCGTCTATCTTTGTCTAGCTTAGTAGGCTTTGAGTGGTGCAGAAGCAAAAATGTAGAGGCTGTAGAGGTCTAAACAACAAAAGAGAGAAGATGATGTCTTTCGGTGCATCATTGTCTACAACTGGGAATCAAGGTGGTTCATCAATTGGAGTAGGTGGAGCACAAACAAGAGTAGCAATGATGTCAATCATCCCAATGTCCCACATACAACCACCTACCTTCTAGAAAGCTAAACTTGATGGTACAAACTACACCCTCTAAAAGTTTAATAAAATAACTTCTATGCTTGATTCATATGAGCTTCTCGAGACTATTCTTGGGATTGATTATGAGCCCCAAGAAACACCTGATCCAAATAATCCTAGCTGAATGATTCCTCTCGATCCTGTCTTCTACATGCTTGAAAATGTAGAAATTATGTAGATGCACTTTGTGCTCTAGTTACAAGTACTATTGATAGTGTTCTGACTTTCCTTAAACATACTACCAAGGCATAAGAAGGATAGAACATATTGAGAAATCAATATGAAATTCATAATCAAACACTGATTTAAAAATTGAAGAATCAACTAGCAACAAAAAGGTTTACTGATGGGGAGGCTACAAAGGTGTTTATCACTTGCATAAAGAATCTATGAGATCAAATGGTAGGAGCAGGTGTACAAAAGTCAATTGAGGCGTTAGCTCCGGGTTGTCTTTGAATCTTTCCAGCAAAGTTTGATGGTTTGGTAAGTGCTCTTAATAATCAAATCAGACCTCAACAACTAATGTTTGAGGAATTTAGTGCCTTACTCATGGAGGAGGAGCTGTAGCTCAAGGCAAGCAATGGTGACAACAAAGGAGATGCTACATTCACAACAAATGCCAAAGGAGGCAAAACAAACCATTCAAAAGATGGAGAAAAAAAGAAGAATGCACAAAAGAAGTTCAAGGGAGAGTGCTTCCACTACAAGAAAAAAGGCCATAGAACCCAAGATTGTCGCATCAAGAAGGCAAAAGAGAAGAATATCTCTTCAAAAGGTGGCAATGGGAAGGAGTATGCCAACACTACAAAAATAGATCTTGAGTTATTTGTTATGATAGAGGAGGTATGCTCCTTGGCTGAAGATTCAGGAATAGATGAATCATGGGTGTTGGATAGTGGTGCTTCTTATCACATGAGGAGCAACAAAGACCTTTATGGTTCCTGATAGCCTCTAAAGGAAGCCATCCCAATAAAGGTAGGCAATAATGCAAGATGTCCTACAGAGGGTGAAGGTACAATTTCTTTCATTAACCCTATTGCAATTCTCAAAAATCTTTCAAATGTGTTGTATGTTCCAAGAATAAAATGAAATCTACTTTCATTAGCTCCTATAACTGATCAAGGACATCAAGTATCTTAAGGCAGGAGCTAATATTATGGATAGAAACAACAACATTGTTGGGAGTGCCATAAGGAGAAACAACCTATATGTGTTGTCTTCTCTTACAACCATTACAAGTGTGGGGAGAAGTAAGCTATAGTGTGAGAGATTTGGCCACATTGTATACCTTGTACCAAAGGAGATTCATAGGTGTATGGTTGCACACCTACCATCGATTGCAAAAATGAAGGAACCATGTGAAGCCTGCACAATGGGGAAGCAACATAGTAAGGCATTTCCACAAAAAAGCAAGAACATAGCAATCTATCCTCTAGAGTTAGTGCATGCTGAATTGTGCAGAAAAATACCTACACAAGACTTGGGCCGATCTTCCTACTTCATGTTACTTATCAACGACTATAGTAGGAAGATTAGGGTGTACTTCCTTCGTGATAAGGTTGAAGATTTTGGTAAGTTTAAAGAATGGCCTCAACTTATTGAAACTGAAACAAGGAAGAAGATGAAGAACTTCAGGATAGATGGGGCTGGTAAGTTCACATCAACAGAATTTGAATACTTTGCAAGTGCAAAGGAATCAAGCATCAACTCATAGTGGCACATAGTCCCCAAGAGAACGATGTTGCAGAACATCAGAATCAAACCATCATGGAGATGGCTGTTGGTGCAAAGTTCAAGAAAAATTGGAGAAAAGCACATCGAAGCACTCTTTGGTCAAACTCTGCAAAGGTCCTAAAAAATCATGGGTAATGAATCAATTGCTAAATTGATTGCTCTGTGTATAGTGCATCATTTTAAGTGATTCCACTTGGAATAATTAGATTACTAAGATAATTAAATACCTCTAAAAGGAAGTTTTCTAATTCCTAGTGTACTGGTAGCACTAAGCATAACAAGCAGCAGGTGTGTGATAGAAACTAGAAGGTTTTTATTGATCCTTGAACTTGGAAGTAGTCTGTTTTGATTCAATCTTTTCTTACATCATTTCCAAAGTACGTAGGCACTTATATAGTGTCTTTCAAAAGCTAAGAGGGCCCACAACTCAACTTTGAAGCTACAAGGGCTGGTACAAAGCAGGATTTGGTAGTACCTTACTCATTTCTTGGAGTGTCCATCCATCTATCCCAACATTGGTATCAGAGCAAAGCTAAGGTAAAATGGGAGATGGTTTTCCCTGTTTCATTGATAAATTGGATAGGAACAACTATCAAGCATGGCCCTTGAGGATGAAGACATGCTTGCAAGGAAGGAGCCTCTATGGATACATCTCAAGAGATGAGGAGATGCCCATATTGAGAAGCAAAGGACAAACTACAAGAGAGGAGCATGAAAGACTCAACACATGGTGTGCCAAGGTTGCATTAGCAAGGTCTTACTTACATAACTCAATCTTTGATTTTCTTCTTCCACATATTAGGAACTATAAGACATCCCAAGAGACTTGGGAAATAGTGTCTTCATATTTCTCTTCCAACACAAGGGCTAGGAAGAACCAATTGTGGATTGAGTTTACCACTCAAAGAAAGCAACCCAAGCAAGGCATCTCAAAGTATGTGACCAAAGTCAAAGATGTAGCTGACCAATTAGCAAGCATAGGAGAAGAAATTGAAGAGGAGCAGATTGTAAGACAAGTAATTAATGGTATTAAAGTTGATGACAAATGGGAAAGCTTCACAACTGCCATGGACTTGTACATGGACATGCAGATTCCAGATCTTACCACTCTCATGGGGCAACTATTTACTCATGAAGCCAAGCTCAACAATAATGGAGATTCATCAAGAGGTAATAGCTCTTCTGCCTTATACAATGATAACAATAAGCCCAAAGAGAAAGGGAAGAACAAAAAGGTTGAAGATGAAGGAACTACCTCCCAAGCCAACTATGCAGGGAGAGGTAGAACCTCAAGAGGAAGGGGTAGAGGAGGTAAGCAAGGTAGGGGGAGACCCAATAAATCCTCACCATGTAATATTTGTGGATTTTCAAATCACAATATAGATGAGTGATACAGGAACTTCAAGAATCATAGAGGAAGAGGATATCAAAGAGGTGGATATACACAATCAAGAGGAAGATTCAATTACCATCAAGGATACAATAACAACTACAACAACAACTACAATAACAACTACTAAGGAGGCTACAAATCAAGGAAGGATTAAAACAACTACATAGAGGAGCAAGAAGATTCTCTTCTAATTATGAACATGACCTCAAAACCAGGTATAAATGATGACCATCTCTTCTACATTGACTCACAATGCTCAAGCCATGTGGCAAGCAATGTAGCTCTTCTCTCTGACCTTGAGGAACCAAAGGGTAAGCATCATGTACAAACAGGTGATGACACCAAGCACTCAGTGATTAAAGTAGGGAATGTCAAGACCTCAGATGGAAACAAAAATCTATTGAGCAAGGTTTTATATGTGCCTACAATTACCAAGAATTTGATGAGTGTTGGACAGATTGTGGAAAAGGGTTTGTAGGTGAGGTTCAACCAATATGGAGCATTTTTGGAGGATCCCCAACATGGATTCAAGAGAATTGCCAAAGGAGAAAAGACAGGTAGATTATTCACTTTTGAACTTGAAGATACAAGGAATATTGCACTTTATAGCTACAAAGATCAAACACTTTTAGAACTTGAAATTTGGCATATGAGATTAGGGCATGTTGACGAAAGAACCATAAAAAAAGTATGTAGAGATCAATGTGTGCTTGGGATACCTAATGTATCCAAGCAACACATGATTTATAAATGTGGTGCTTGTCAGTTTGGAAAATCTCGCAGGTTAGCCTTCTCAAGGAAAGGCTACATGCATGAGGACTACCTAGAGCTTGTCCATACAGATGTATGGGGACCAAGTAAGGATCCCTCAATCTCTGGATCAAGGTATTATGTATCTTTCTTTGATGATTATAGTAGGTGGACTATATTGTACTTTATGAAGCACAAAGATGAAGTATTCACTTGCTTTAAAAAGCATCTTGCACTTGTTGAGAACCAAACAGGGAGAAACCTAAAGAGACTAAGATCAGATGGAGGAGGTGAGTACTTGTCAAATGAGTTTGATGCATTCTTACAGGACAGAGGAATCAAGAGAGAAATTACAACAAGGTATACCCTTGAGCAAAATGGGATGGTAGAGAGGAGAAATAGATTAATTGTTGAAACAGCTAGGTCAATATTAAATGAGAAAAAATTACCTAATTACTTGTGAGCAGAGAGTGTATCTACTGTCACTTATCTTGTAAACAGGTTGCCATCCAAATCACTTGATGGGATGATCCCATATGAAGAATTGTTGGTGCATTTCAAGCCTTCACCTTTGGCTTGGAACCCTTGAAGATGTTAGTACAAATCAAGCCTTCACACTTGGCTTGGATTTATTCTTGAAGACTAAACATGTGAGAAGAACCATAGGAACTTATGCTTATAAGTTCTTACCATTTTACTCCTTGTAAAAATCTACATCACTTGGAATCTTATGTAATCACATCTACTTCTTTAAGTCGTGGAAAATAGGTTGATTGATTGAGGGAATATCTCAATCAACTTTTAGGTGAAAGATTCTAGGAGATTGATTTGAATTCAAATTCAAATTATCACTCAACTCCTATAAAAGCTACAAGTCAAAAGTCGCGGGTGTTCTTCACTAATCCCGAGGCTGTTCTGTACTATCCATTGAGTGTGTGAGGTCTACACCATAGCCTACACCTCTGAGTACCATTGTGCTATGATTATCATGCCAATGGGAATGTACATTCATATGATATAATACAAATACTTACATTCATTATCACTGATTTTGTCTGAGTCATCTACTCCAAGTCTGCCAACTTCTACAAGCCATATCTCGGTGGTTTCTCAACCAAATCAAGTGATTCAAAGCACATTGGAACCAGCTCTAAGCATACTACATGCCTACAAAATCTCAAGGCCAAAGGATCAGCCACCACGGAGAAATCTCGCTCGAAGTAACCTCTGGTATTTTTCTGCAGAGTTCCTAAAAAGTCGGGATTGTCCCTAATTTTGCTAAACACATTTTTCAGAGTATAGTTTATCATTTCCTATCATTCCACTTGAAAATGGTAGCTTGTTAAGCTAGTTTAATATGTCCAAAAGGAATTAGATCAATTGTTAGTGTGCTGGTCATACCGAGTGAAAGACTGAGCAGGTATCAAGATCAAAATAGAAAGTTTTCAAGTCTAGTGAAGTGCAAACTCACCTGTTTTGATCTAATCATTACTCAAACCTTTTCCAAAGTACATATAGCATATTTTGGTATCATTTGGAAGCTCAAGGAGTCTACTAATCATATCTGGAGTCACTGAGGGCTGGTGCAAAGCAGGATTAGCAGCATCTACTTAATAGCTTGAAGTGCATCCTACCATCACTCCCAACAGTGGTATCAGAGCAAATAAGGTAAACATGGGAGATGGTTTTCCTTCATTCATTGACAAATTGGACAGGAACAATTACCAGGCTTGGTCTCTAAGGATGAAGACCTATCTACAAGGAAGGAGCTTATTTGGATACATATCAGGAGATGAGGAATTGCCCTCATTCAAAACTAGAGGACTACCCACAAAGGATGAACATGAGAGGCTCAACCAATGGTGTGCAAAAGATGCTTTGGCAAGGTCTTCCTTCTAAACTCTATATCTGATTCTCTTTTACCTCATGTAAGGAACTGTAAGACTTCCCAAGAGACTTGGGAAACTCTGTCAACATACTTTTCTTCCAACACAAGGGCCAGGAAGAATCAACTGTGGATTGAATTCACAACCCTTAGGAAGCAGCCCAAGCAATCAGTCTCAGAGTATGTGACAAAGATTAAAGATGTGGCAGACCGATTAGCAAGCATTGGAGAGGAGATTGAAGAGGAACAAATAGTCAGGCAAGTAACAAATGGACTCAAGGCAGATGATAAGTGGGAAAGCTTCTCCACTGCAATGGACCTCTATATGGACATGCATACCCCATATCTCACAACACTCATGGGCCAACTATTCACACATGAAGCAAAGTTTACAAAGGCAGGAGATCAATCAAAAGGTAACAACCCCTCTGCTCTCTATACTGATAAGAAAGTTAAGGATAAAGGTAAAGGGAAGAAACAGGATGAAGAAGGCTCTACCTCTCAAGCTAATTTATGCAGGGAGAGGTAGATCATCTAGAGGAAGAGGCAGAGGAGGTAAGTCAGGTAGGGGGAGAAACCTACAACTCATCACCATGCAACATTTGTGGATTGTCCAATCATACCACAGATGAATGCTACAAGAACTACAAGAATCTCAGAGGAAGAGGCTACTCAAGAGGTGGATACTCTCAAGGGAGAGGCAGATTCAACCAACACCAAGGCTACAATGGATACAACAATCAATACAACAACAATTACAACAACAACCACAATGGTAATTACCAAGGTGGATTCAGAAATAGAAGAGACTACAACAACTACACAGAGGAGCAAGATGAATCCCTATTGATCATGAATATGACCTCCAAGGCAGGTACAAATGATGATCATTTATTTTATATTGACTCAGGATGTTCTAACCATGTAGCTGGCAATGTGGCACTACTTTCTGATTTGGAAGAACCCAAGGGCAAACATCAGGTACAAACAGGTGATGATACTAAACATTCTGTTGTTAAGATTGGAAATGTGAAGACATGTGATGGTAACCAGAACCTATTGAGCAGGGTACTCTATGTACCAACCATCACCAAGAATTCAATGAGTGTTGGTCAGATTGTGGAGAAAGGTTTGCAGGTCAGATTCACACAACATGGAGCATATGTGGAGGACCCAAGACATGGATTCAGAAGGATAGCCAAAGGGGAGAAATCAGGTAGATTGTTTACTTTTGAGCTAGAAGACACCAAGAATATTGCTTTGTATAATTACAAGGATCAAACACTTTCAGAGTTAGAGGTCAACCTAAAGCTAAGTGCTCATGAAGGAGATGAACTACAAGACATTACAGGATATCAAAGCATGGTAGGTAGTTTGAACTATGCTACCTTGACAAGAATTGACATAGCATATGGAGTTAGTGTGCTTAGTCAATTCATGCACAAACCAAGGGTATCTCACCTAGAGGCAGCAAAGAAGATCTTGAAGTATTTGAAGGGAACTCAGAACCATGGTTTGTACTTTCCTTATACATCAGATATTGACATTAAAGTATATTCAGATGCAGATTGGGCAGGATGCAAGGATGATAGGAGGAGCACATCAGGTTACATTTGTTTTGCAGGAGATAAGCCTATTTCTTGGTCAGCCAAGAAACAACCTACAGTGGCATTGTCATCCACTGAAGCAGAGTATAGAGGGCTTGCCAATGCCACTCAAGAAGCTATCTGGTTGAAGCTCTTCTATACAGAGTTAGGTCTATACACTAGACCTCCAATTATCTTTGGAGATAACACAAGTTCTCTTCACCTTGCAGCTAATCCAATATATCATGCCAGAACCAAACACATAGAGGTTCATTACCACTATGTGAGATAGAAGTTGCTTAGTAAAGACATTCAATTGACATATGTGTCTACTAATATGCAATGTGCAGATTTACTCACTAAAGCATTGGATGGAAACAAGCTATGCAGATTCAAATCCATGATTGGATTGCAGGATGTGATTGCTTGAAGATGAAGACTTAAGCCAAAGTGCTTGGCTTGAGGGGGAGCTGTTGGTGCATTTCAAGCCTTCACCTTTGGCTTGGAACCCTTGAAGATGTTAGTACAAATCAAGCCTTCACACTTGGCTTGGATTTATTCTTGAAGACTAAACATGTGAGAAGAACCATAGGAACTTATGCTTATAAGTTCTTACCATTTTACTCCTTGTAAAAATCTACATCACTTGGAATCTTATGTAATCACATCTACTTCTTTAACTCGTGGAAAATAGGTTGATTGATTGAGGGAATATCTCAATCAACTTTTAGGTGAAAGATTCTAGGAGATTGATTTGAATTCAAATTCAAATTATCACTCAACTCCTATAAAAGCTACAAGTCAAAAGTCGCGGGTGTTCTTCACTAATCCCGAGGCTGTTCTGTACTATCCATTGAGTGTGTGAGGTCTACACCATAGCCTACACCTCTGAGTACCATTGTGCTATGATTATCATGCCAATGGGAATGTACATTCATATGATATAATACAAATACTTACATTCATTATCACTGATTTTGTCTGAGTCATCTACTCCAAGTCTGCCAACTTCTACAAGCCATATCTCGGTGGTTTCGCAACCAAATCAAGTGATTCAAAGCACATTGGAACCAGCTCTAAGCATACTACATGCCTACAAAATCTCAAGGCCAAAGGATCAGCCACCACGGAGAAAGCTCGCTCGAAGTAACCTCTGGTATTTTTCTGTAGAGTTCCTAAAAAGTCGGGATTGTCCCTAATTTTGCCAAACACATTTTTCAGAGTATAGTTTATCATTTCCTATCATTCCACTTGCAAATGGTAGCTTGTTAAGCTAATTTAATATGTCCAAAAGGAATTAGATCAATTGTTAGTGTGCTGGTCATATTGAGTGAAAGACTGAGCAGGTATCAAGATCAAAATAGAAAGTTTTCAAGTCTAGTGAAGTGCAAACTCACCTGTTTTGATCTAATCATTACTCAAACCTTTTCCAAAGTACATATAGCATATTTTGGTATCATTTGGAAGCTCAAGGAGTCTACTAATCATATCTGGAGTCACTGAGGGCTGGTGCAAAGCAGGATTAGCAGCATCTACTTAATCTCTTGAAGTGCATCCTACCATCACTCCCAACAAGAATGGGATGGTAGAAGACCTTCACTTGATCATTGCAAGATTTTTGGATGTATAGCTTATGTGCATATCCCTTCTCAGATAAGAGGTAAGCTAGACCCTAAGGCAGAGAAGTGCATCTTCATAGGGTCACAAGGGGAGAGCAAGAAACCAATCATATATGGGTACGACACTTCCCTAGTTACTAAGCACTCTGTTTATCTTGCAAAAGACTTATCATTTGAAGAGCCATCATCATATGAAGAAGCAAAGACCAAGACAAAATGGAAGGAAGCTATGGATGAGGAAATTGAGGCACTCAAGGAGAATGATACTTGGAAGCTAGTACCAAAGAAGGAGACTATGAAGGTAATTGGTTCTAGATGGATCTGTAAGATCAAAAGGAATTCTGATGGATCAATAAGTAGGTACAAACCTAGACTTGTGGCTAAGGGTTTTGCACAAACCCAAGGATTTTATTATGAAGAAACCTTCTTACCCGTGGCAAAAATGCCAACCATCATGGTATTAGTAAGTGTGGCTGCATCAAAGAATTGGAACATGTATCAATTGGATGTAAAAAATGCTTTTCTAAATGGTTGGATTTAAGAGGAGGTGTACATGTCACAACCTCCTGGTTATGAGGATCCTAACAATGTAACATATGTATGTAAATTGAACAAAGCTCTTTATGGATTGAAGCTGACACCTAGGGCATGGAACCATAGGTTGACTACATATCTTCAGGATCAAGGTTTTATCATGAGTAAAGCAGATACTTCCTTATTCATCAAAAGAAAGATTCAAAGGTAATATACCTATGTGTATATGTTGATGATATCATATTCACAGGTAATGATGCCAATGACATCAAGCAAATTAAGAATCAGATGATGCAGGAGTTCAAAATTAGTGACCTTGGATCACTAAAATATTTCCTTGGACTTGAGTTAGTCTATACTAATTCTGGAATTTATATTACTGAGATAAAGTATATACAAGACATGTTAAAGAAGTTCCATTTGCAAGATGCCAAAGTTGCAAGTACTCCAATGGAGGTAAACCTAAAATTAAGTGCTCATGAAGGTGATGTGCTTGAAAATATTGCAGGTTATCAAAGCATAATGGGAAGCTTGAACTATGCTACTTTGACAAGGATTGATATTGCTTATGGAGTAAGTGTTCTAAGTCAGTTTATGCACAAACCTAGGGCACCTCATTTGGAAGCTGCCAAAAGGATTTTGAAGTACCTTAAGGGCACTCAAAATCAAGGATTGTACTTTCCTTATACCTCAGACTTGGACATCAAGACATATTCAGATGCTGATTGGGCAGGTTGCAAAGATGATAGAAGAAGTACCTCATGATACCTATCTTTTGCAGGTAGCAAACCTATATCATGGTCTTCAAAGAAGAAACCTACTATTTCTTTATCTTCTACAGAGGCAAAGTATAAAGGATTGGCCAATGCTACTCAAGAGGCCATATGGATCAGATCATTGTATATAGATTTAGGTTTGCATACTACATCTCCAATGATTTTTGGAGATAATACCAGCTCACTACATCTTGAAGCGAATCCCATTTATCATGCTAGGACCAAGCATATAGAGGTCCACTATCGTTATGTGAGAGAGAAGTTATTGAGCAAGGAGATTCAGTTGGCATATGTGTCAACAAATATGCAATGTGCAAACTTATTGACTAAAACATTAGATGGTACAAAACTTTGCAAGTTTAAGTCAATGATTGGATTGCAGGACATTCATGAAGATTGAAGAAGAAGACCAAGCCAAAATGTTTGGCTTGAGGGGGAGATGTTGGTGCAAAGTTCAAGCCCACACATTTGGCTTGAAGATCATAAACATATGAAGCTTCATGAAAACCATTGCTAGGAAGATTTTTCATCTTTACCATTTGTAAAAGTCATTTTTTGACTTGAGAGAATATTTGTAGCCACCTACCATAAACTCATGGACTTGTTAGATAGAAAAGTAACTACTTCATTGAGGGAATATCTCCTAGATTGAAGGACTACATTTAGAGAGAGCCAAAAGTTGAATTCAAATTCAAATTTGAATGAAGCACTTATAAAATGTAGCATGTAAACGTCGCGGTTAGAAGTGACTCCATTACTCGAGTTCTCCATTGTCATATGTATGAAAGTGAGGTCTACATTGTAGCCTACACTACTCACCATCATTAGGCTATGATTTTCAAGCCTATGATCATGTACAACACTGTTCATTAATACAAAAGATCTACATTACTCATCTATGATCTCTCTATTATAGTCATTCATAACTATCAACTTGTACTGCTCATATCTCAGTCATTTCTCCACCATTTTCAATATTCTATAGCTTGTTGGAATCCCTCCAAGTTCTCTACATGCTCAAAAAGTTTTGAAGGAATTATATTCAGCCAATTGGGAGAAAAGTGCATAGAAGCACTCACTGGTCAAACTCTACAGCTGTCCTAAAAAATCGGGGGTAATGAATCAATTGCTAAATTGATTGCTCTGTGTATAGTGCATACTTTTAAGTGATTCCGCTTGTAATAATTAGCTTACTAAGCTTATTAGATAATTTTAAAAGGATTTGGTCTAATTCCTACTGTATTGATAGCACTGAGCATAACAAGCAGCAGGTATGTGATAAAAAATAGAAGGTTTTCATTGATCCTTCAACTTGGAAGTAGTATGTTTTGATTCAATCTTTTCTTACATCATTTTCAAAGTACATACGCACTTATATAGTGTCTTTGGAAAGCTAAGAGGGCCCACAACTCAATTGAAGCTACAAGGGGCTGGTACAAAGCAGGATTTGGAAGCACCTACTCATTTCTTGGAGTGTCCATCCTATCCCAACAATGGCAAGGCGCATGTTGAAGGCAAAGTGTTTGCCTAATCAATTTTGGGTAGAGGCTACAAACACTGTTGTTTACATCTTGACTCAAAGCTACACCAAGGCACTTGATGGAAAGAATTAGAAGAGGCCGACATTGGAAAACAACCATCTGTTTCCCATTTCAAAGTATTTGGAAGTGAATGTTATGTACATGTTTCAGATAGGGAGAGAACCAAGATTCAACCAAAAAACATTAAATATATCTATCTTCTTAGGGTACAATGAAGATGAGAAGGCTTATAAGCTTTATGACCCTGAGGCTAAGAAGATCATGGGGAGTTGCAATGCGGTGTTTGAGGAGCAACCACATGTAGTGGAGGATCGAGGAAAAGAGAGCTTCCATTTTATCATGAGGTGAAGGGGCAATCCACTATGAACCAGGCCCAAGAGCTATCCCTTCTACACAAGAGAAGGAATGCTCATCTTTAGATGATGAGTCTAAAAGTCACCAATCTGTTTTCAACCAAGCAAAAAAGCCATCACCACTTTGGGTGAGGTAGCTCTATGATTCTGCAAGCTCCTTCCCATAGTCACTAGAATAGGATGCAGATGGCCCAAGGTGATAACAAAGAATAGAGGAACATAGATGACAAGCATCCATATTGTAAACATAGGCCTGATGCCTGAGCTCATTCAAGAACAAGCAAAGGAACCAACCAATGTGGAAGAGGCACTCCATGATCCAAACTCAAGGGCTACCATGCAAACACAATACAAAAATATAATGAAGCCTTTCTACACAAAGCCACAAGGCTGAAAAACATACACTTCTTCATGCAAACCACCATTCAAAAATGAAGTTTTAATGTCCAATTGATGTACATTCCAACCATGATGAGCTGCAAGTGCACAAATGCTATGGAAAGTAGTCATTATGCAAGTAAGAGCAAAGGTCTCATCAAAGTCAATGCCTATTTCCTGAGCATAAACCTTTGCAACAAGCCTAGCTTTATACCTGTCAACTATACCATCATGCTTATGCTTCAGTTTGTATACCCACGTAGTACCAATGGCCTTCTTGCCAGGAGGCAAGTCACATAAAGTCTACGTACCATTTTTCATGATAGCATTACATTCTGATTGCATAACAACCATCCAATTTTCAAATTTTGTGCTTCATCAAATGAAACGGCTCATTCTCATCATAGAGACTAGAAGCAGCCATAACATAGCAATCTGATGCAAAAAAGGCACTATGAGAGCTTGAATGAGTATGATATCACAAAGGCACATCTAATTGCTCTCACACAAAGTCTACAACAACCATTTAGGTAATAGGCATAGTTTTTGCCTCCTCAATATCAGCTCTCTCATCAACAAATGCATCATGTAAATCTGCATTAGAAATGAAATGATCTGCATCATCACATGAAACCTACAAAGGTTGAGAAGTTCCCTGATTAGGACCAGCACTAGACTATCCATCTGTAAAAAGAAGTAGCAAAGTATCATAAATGTCTTTGGAGCTAACATATCTCTCCTTAGTACATGAAACTAGTGGTTGAATAGCATCTTCCACAAAAAAAAACATCATTGCTAACCAAAATGTGTTTAGTACATGGATTATATCAACGATAGCCTTTGCTTTTAGAACTGTACCAAACAACAATACATTTCATAGCTTTATCATCCAATTTCCTACGATGTTGTTCAAGCACTAATGCATATGCTAGACAACCAAAAACACACACATGAGCAACAGATGGCTTACGACCATGCCAAGCCTCATATGGAGAGATAGACTACAATGCTTTAGTGGGACACCTGTTAAGTACATATGCTACACACATAACAACCTCAAGCCAGAAACTATGTGGTAAAGCTTGACTCTTGACCACACACCTCGCCATCTCCATGAGTGACCCATTCTTCCATTCAACAACTCCATTTTGTTGAGGTGTATAAGACACTGTAAACTGATGTTTTATTCCACATTTAGCCAGAAATGCATAAAAATCAGTAGACATATATTCCCCCCCTCGATCAAAATGGATAGTGCCCATTTTACATGCCGACAGATTTTGAGCCAAAACCAAAAACTGCTTGAAGCACATGAACACTTCGGACTTTGCTTTCAATGGATATACCTATGCATGCTTGGAAAAATAATCAATGAAAGTCACGAAGTAAAGATAGTTTCCAAAAGAGGATGTTTGCATGGGATGACAAACATCACTATGAACAAGCTGCAATTTCTAAACAGCTTGAATAGAACTATCTTTTGGAAAGGAGGAATGTTGCATTTGGCCCAAAATACAACCTTCACAAACATGTTTATTGGGTGTCTCAAGTTTGGGAAAAGAGGACACCATATCAGATTTCTATAGGCTTAGCAAACTAGCAAAATTTATATGATGAAAGCATGCATGCCAAAGCTTTGCATCTGACATAGCTTGAGCATCATGGACTACAAATACTGAATCATTCACAGATTTTTCATAGTCTATGAGCTTATACAACCATGATATAAAATGCCAAAAGCAATAATCACATCGCCATTTGATAGATCATGAACTCTACATCTGTTATCAATAAATTTCACAACCAAGCCAATCTTGGTTAAAGCTGAAACTGATAACATATTCTTCTTGTTCCCTGGCATAAATAAAGCATCTGACAAAGTGAAAGAACTACCATCAATAGTAGTCAGAATGATCTTACCAACTCCCATAACAGAATAAGAGGAGTTGTTGGCACATGTGACAATATTCCCTGTAGAGGCAGGCTCAAGTGAAGTGAAGAAACTGCACTGCGAGGTAATATGTTTGGTTGCACTAGTATCAAAATACCAAACATCTGAGTCTACTGTAGACATACACTACTCATGAGAAGATGGGCCAAAACTGCAACTAGTAGTAAATGCCCATTCTTCATTCTACACAAGATTAGCAGACTCTATTTTCGGTGTAGAGGCCTCTGCACCAACCATTCCGACCTCTTTTTTTTTCCTCTTTAGCAACCAGTTTTGGAAAACTCTTAATCACATGATCATTTCCCTTATAGTGTTTGTAAAAAAATTTCTACTTTTGTGATTTCTTCTCATCTTTGTCTTCGTTCTTCAAATGTGCAATGTTTGCAGATTTCTGCTTACTGGTAGATGAGATTTACCTTTTCCCTTTTGACTAGCCAGGAAAGCTTGATCTACAACACACATAATAGACCTCTTTTACCTAGATTGATCTTGGTGCAACAGAACATAAACTAACTCTTCAAATGCTAAGGCATTTGGTTTGCCTTTCATTATCAAACGAAAAGTAGAAGCAAAACTCTAATATGAGTCTGGAAGACCATTCAAAACAATCTGCACAAGTGAACTGTCAGGAAGGAATTCATCAGTAGAAATCAATTGTTCCTTCAAACCTTGATTTTTGTTAGAAAAGTATCCCTAGAATCACCTTCATTCATGTGCTCACTCTCCAACTATTTTTGAAGGTAAGCAACATGAGCCTCATTCCTATCTTGGTACAATGTGGTAAGGGTATCAAGCATGCTTAGCTATTCTACAAGAGTGAATGTGAGGAATAATGGCATGTTTGATAGACAAAGCTATCAATGCATGTGCCTGAGCATTTCTGCCATCCCAACAAATTTGCTCTATAGTAGGTGCAATAGGAACCATAACATGAACATGAATTTGTAGAATATCACCATCTTTGACGTCATCTGCATAAGCTTCAATACCTATATTTGTAGGTGTAATAGGACGTTTTTCAACACCCTACACAATATTCCACAATCCTTTTGTGACCAATACATGATGCATCATATAAGCCCACAATGGGCAATTCATACCATCCAACTTATCCTCAACAACCGACATACAAAATACATAATTGCTTTTAGCCATGGCCACTGACTAAAATACCTTGATGTAGAAAAATGACTGTACCTAAAAATGTTGAACATAACTCTGAGATCTCCTCATTGCTTGAGTTGAGGATTCTGGTGTATCCTCTAGCTTCTTCATCTTCATCTTTCCTTTGGACTTCCATGCCTTGAACTCCTCAAGATTTATTGTATCATCATCATCTGAGCTAGATTCATCTTTCTGGATTGGTTCCTCCTTGGTGAGCTTTGGGAAATCTTCTTCCATATCATAGGGTAGACTAACCTTCCTGCATTCATTCTCATACCAAGAGTCATTCTCATCAAAGATGACATCTCTGCTTACCTTGAAGCCTTTGTTTGTTGGGTTGTAGAATCTGTATCCCTTTTGGTTCAAATCATAACCAATGAAGATACATTTTTCAGCTTTAGGGTCTAGCTTTCCCCTTACCTATGAGGGAATATGCACATATTCTACACAACCAAAGATTTTGCAATGATCCAGAGAGGGTCTCTTACCATGCCAAGCTTCATATGGTGTCATGCCATCAAGTGATTTGGATGGCAACCTGTTAATAAGATAGGTGGCAGTGGATACACTCTCTGCCCAAAGATAATTTGGCAACTTCTTTTCATTAAGCATAGACCTAGCTGTTTCTACAATGAGTCTATTCCTTCTTTCAGCTACCCCATTTTGTTCAGGTGAGTACCTTGTAGTAATCTCCCTTTTGATGCCTCTTTCCTGCAAGAAATCTTCAAACTCATTGGAGAAGTACTCTCCTCCACCATCTGACCTTAGCCTCTTCAAGCTTCTTCCTGTTTGGTTTTCAACAAGTGCAAGATACCTCTTGAAACAATTAAACACTTCATCTTTATGCTTCATAAAGTATAAGATGGTCCATCTGCTATAATCATCAATGAAGGACACATAATACCTTGAACCTGAAATGGAAGGGTCTTTGCTAGGTCCCCAAACATCTGTGTGTACCAAGTCTAGGTAGTCTTCATGCATGAAACCTTTCCTTGAATATGGCAACCTGTGAGACTTACCAAACTGACATGCTCCACACTTGTAAATCATGTGTTGCTTGGACACATTAGGTATCCCAAGCACACATTGATCCCTGCACATTTGCTTTAGAGTTCTTTCACCTATGTGACCTAACCTCTTGTGCCATATTTCTAACTCTGAAAGTGTTTGATCCTTGTAATTATACAAAGCAATATTCTTGGTGTCTTCTAGCTCAGAAGTAAACAATCTACCTGATTTCTCCCCTTTGGCTATCCTTCTGAATCCATGTCTTGAATCCTCCACATATGCTCCATGTTGTGTGAATCTGACCTGCAAGCCTTTCTCCACAATCTGACCAACACTCATTAAATTCTTGGTGATGGTTGGTACATAGAGTACCCTGCTCAATAGGTTCTGGTTACCATCACATGTCTTTACATTTCCAATTTTTACAACAGAATGTTTAGTATCATCACCTGTCTGTACCTGATGTTTGCCCTTGGGTTCTTCCAAATCAGAAAGTAGTGCCACATTGCCAGCTACATGGTTAGAACATCCTGAGTCAATATAAAATAAATGATCATCATTTGTACCTGCCTTGGAGGTCATATTCATGATCAATAGGGAGTCATCTTGCTCCTCTGTGTAGTTGTTGTAGTCTCTTCTATTTCTGAATCCACCTTGGTAATTACCATTGTGGTTGTTGTTGTAATTGTTGTTGTATTGATTGTTGTATCCATTGTAGCCTTGGTGTTGGTTGAATCTGCCTCTCCCTTGAGAGTATCCACCTCTTGAGTAGCCTCTTCCTCTCTGATTCTTGTAGTTCTTGTAGCATTCATCTGTGGTATGATTGGACAATCCACAAATGTTGCATGGTGATGAGTTGTAGGGTCTCCCCCTACCTGACTTACCTCCTTTGCCTCTTCCTCTAGATGATCTACCTCTCCCTGCATAATTAGCTTGAGAGGTGTTGGAAGTGAGGTAGGCCCTTAGGCTCATGTCACAGGTCCATGGTTCCATAGTTCCAGTATATACAACATTAATACCAGCAATCTTCCATATTGACAAAACATGAACATACCACAACTTAATCATACAAATGATGAGACAAAGATAGAGAAAGAATAGACAACATATGTAAGGTGTTACGTAAGCCATCGCTTACTCATAGTATCATATATACCAATGTTCAATGTACAATGTGGGAGCAAAATTCTCAACCATTCTATGTGATGAGAAATAGATGAATGAGTGAATGTACAATGTAACAAACATATTCAGATGTGTGGGCAGTAATCTGAATATACATGAGATGTGTGACTTAATAGGTTATAGAAGAGTGAATATGAGTGACTGAATGAGGAAGGATCAGTGTGAACGGAAATCCTCAAACTCATGTGAACACACCTTCTTAAACACCTCATAAAATATGCATAAAGCATATAAGTATTGATTCTCTTGTACCTATGCCAAATAGGACTCCTCCTGATATGAACGCCACGACCTCCATAAACTTCAAGTAGTACCTGTGTGCATAAAGAGAATATGTACCTGAATACTTTAACATAAGATGTGAATCTTATGTTAAACTCCATCTAATGTCTTTGAAGTAGCCAGATATCTTCTTGTAGAAGACAATCTTCAACCTAATATCTTCCTGTAGAAGATAATCTTCAAATACACCATGTAGATGGCCCCATCCAATGTCTTTGAAGTAGCCAGACATCTTCTTGTAGAAGATAATCTTCAACCTAACATCTTCTTGTAGAAGATGATCTTCAAATACATCATGTAGATGGCCGATCCTCACCTTCAAGCTGCTAATGACCAAGTCTTCTTGCCATGAACAAGAGATAACCTCCTCTCCATGAGGTAGAGTGTGAGCACACCCTTCATCTTCTCCAAGAAGAATCACCAAGAAGAACTCCATAGCTGCTCCTCAACATGCTTCAAGTTAGCACCATGGCTGCCCCATGTGCTAGAAGAAACACCACCTCTACTGAGGTCCAAGCTCTAGAAAGCTTGTGTTGATCCTAGGTGAAGGATGAATAACAATGAGCTCAAGCTCTTGTTATATAATGTTTGATTGTCCTCCAAAAGCTCCTTCAAAAGCATAAATCTTTACGATCGCAATCGTAATCATAAAAAGCTATTGGTCAATTTTGTCCATTCTTTAAAGCATGTGTACAGAATCTGTTCACTCCCTTGTACAAGAAAGGACGACGGGTGCAGTGGATAAAGCATTGCCCTTCCATCCAAACGACCCGAGTTCAAATCCCATCCTCAGCAGCTGGCGCAGCGCAAAGTTTTTATAATTTGTGCTTTTCAAAAAATTATCGACGGACGCGTTTTTTAATACCACGGCGTACGGCGTTTTCTCCCGATTATGAACAATAGCTTTTTATGATTACGATTGCAATCGTAAAGATTTATGCTTTTGAAGGAGCTTTTGGAGGACAATCAAACACTATATAACAAGAGCTTGAGCTCATTGTTATTCATCCTTCACCTAGGATCAACACAAGCTTTCTAGAGCTTGGACCTCAGTAGAGGTGGTGTTTCTTCTAGCACATGGGGCAGCCATGGTGCTAACTTGAAGCATGTTGAGGAGCAGCTATGGAGTTCTTCTTGGTGATTCTTCTTGGAGAAGATGAAGGGTGTGCTCACACTCTACCTCATGGAGAGGAGGTTATCTCTTGTTCATGGCAAGAAGACTTGGTCATTAGCAGCTTGAAGGTGAGGATCGGCCATCTACATGATGTATTTGAAGATCATCTTCTACAAGAAGATGTTAGGTTGAAGATTATCTTCTACAAGAAGATGTCTGGCTACTTCAAAGACATTGGATGGGGCCATCTACATGGTGTATTTGAAGATTATCTTCTACAGGAAGATATTAGGTTGAAGATTGTCTTCTACAAGAAGATATCTGGCTACTTCAAAGACATTAGATGGAGTTTAACATAAGATTCACATCTTATGTTAAAGTATTCAGGTACATATTCTCTTTATGCACACAGGTACTACTTGAAGTTTATGGAGGTCGTGGCGTTCATATCAGGAGGAGTCCTATTTGGCATAGGTACAAGAGAATCAATACTTATATGCTTTATGCATATTTTATGAGGTGTTTAAGAAGGTGTGTTCACATGAGTTTGAGGATTTCCATTCACACTGATCCTTCCTCATTCAGTCACTCATATTCACTCTTCTATAACCTATTAGGTCACACATCTCATGTATATTCAGATTACTGCCCACACATCTGAATATGTTTGTTACATTGTACATTCACTCATTCATCTATTTCTCATCACATAGAATGGTTGAGAATTTTCCTCCCACATTGTACATTGAACATTGGTATATATGATACTATGAGTAAGCGATGGCTTACGTAACACCTTACACATGTTGTCTATTCTTTCTCTATCTTTGTCTCATCATTTGTATGATTAAGTTGTGGTATGTTCATGTTTTGTCAATATGGAAGATTGCTGGTATTAATGTTGTATATACTGGAACTATGGAACCATAGACCTGTGACATGAGCCTAAGGGCCTACCTCACTTCCAACATTTGGTATCAGAGCACTAAGGTTTTGGTTACAGAACTTTAGATCTTTGGCATCAATGCATTAAGGCTCATTCATATCCCAGGTTCCTAGAATTCCAGATTTACAACATATAATTTAAAGGCATCTTCTAATATTTGACATTTGACATACACACTTAATCTAGATGAGTAGAGATTTGAGAATTAGACACTTCAGTTACATTTATCAGTGTGGAGTATGAAGTTGATGATCTGTTAGCAGCCGAATATTTTTGAAGAGTATGCAAATACTTTACAAAAGTATTGTTTGAAGACCCAGAATTGATGAAGAGAAGACTACTTCAAATTCAAGGAAGAACAATGGTTTAGAGAAGATGAAGGAATCAGATCAACATCAAATCACAGGTATCATTTTCTACTATCAGATTATCATTTGCAGGTCATATCTTAGAAGAGCAGTTATGAAGAGATTTGAAGAAATTCAAGGAGTGCTTTTATACGGTTTCATCATTTGAAAGTTAAAGGCTACATCAAAACAGGTATCTAGAGGTTTTTCTAGAGAGTTTTGAGAAATCTCTTTCATGGCAAGAAAGTTCATCTAAGAAGACAAGTGCAGAGATGAGATGAGTTTTTTCAGCCAATTTTCTGTTGTAAGTTGGTTGGATATCAAGGTACAAATGTATCTAGAGAAGGTAACTCTAGAAGGGCAATTCATCATTCAGACAACGATTGGTGAATTTAGTCATTTCAGACATTTGAAACAACATTTTGATTCAGAGATATGAGGAGATGGTAAAACATGTTTCTATATTCACTTCCATTTATATACCATGTTTGTTAGGTCAAGAGTGTTTGCTACTTCAAGATGAAGAGAACAAAAGGTATGGAAGAGAATTTTGAAAATGTTGACATCATCAGGTGGAAGAAAGATGCAGAAGAAGAAAGTCCATCATTTCCAAAAGAAAAGTAAGGCTTCCTTTTCTCATATATTTTCCATATACTTTTCCTATTTTATCCTCTACATCCAAAGACAAGTCTACGAGAACATCTTGTTTAAAGAAGAAGCAGTTTCTTGTTTTGCATTACACTTGGTCATGATTTAGTAGATTTGACAAAGAATTGCATTGAGAGAAAGAAAAGCAGCAGATATATGTTTTGACTCATATGTATATATGAAGCTTTTAAGAAGGCAGCTTATATGTTCCCTCAAAGAATTCTTGGAATGTCAATACAAAGCTACTTGATATATGATAAGTTGCAGAGAAGTATATTTCTTCTTTATCTAACTCTTGTGGTAAAAGAGTTTTTTGTAGCAGATGTTGAAGACTTGGGTTGAGGTTTTATGTTTGGAAAAGGTTACCTCATATTCAGTACTTTCAGAAACTTCAGAAAATTCAGACTTGTTGATGTACCAGTCAGTTGAAGAATCTACTTTTTATGATTGTCTAGATTTTTGGATACATGTTTGTATTCCAAAAGGTGTTCCATCATATCCTATCACTTGATTGAAAAGTGGAGTTAGCCAAAAGAAAATCAAGCAGGTACTATCACATTTCACCCGGGTAAAATATGAAAGTTATGAAGTATCAACTTGCAGCTTTTGGAGTTCTCAAGGTGAGAAGTTTGTCCACTTATGGTTCAAGTAGGAATTTCAGACTCCTTAAAGGATTTGTTTGAAGAAAAGTTTTACAACTTTTTGAGAAGCATGGACACTTCGAGACATTCAGGTAGCAAATCAAACATTCAGACATGAAGGTTTGATAAGAGCAGATTCTACACAGGAGAGATCATTGATCTTGGATAGATCTTGTATGATCTTGAGTATTTATGATTCAATTGTCTATCCTTTGTTTGATAAGGTTCTTAGCATTGGAAGAAGTAAGTCAAAGATTCAGATTCTATCAGATTTGTGTTGCAGAGAAAAAGAAGATACTTGTTATGTTACAGAAGATTATGGATCCTAAACTTTTGTTCCAGATACAAGTATTGATCATTAAAGATCAGATTTATTGAAGAAGGAAGACGTTCCACATTTCATAAAGTCTGATATACTTTGAAGAATACTGGATACTAGTGTTAAATCATCCAGGGGGTGATGAAACATGAAGACTTATTTTCAAGCCATATGTAAAAGAATGCAGATTCATACTTTCAGGTATTCCTATTTCAGGTATTCCTATATTTCCTTTGTCAGGTTCTCTTTATGTTCCAGCTTTGAAAGAAGAAGGAAGAAGAAGAATATTTGGAGAAAGTTCCTCTTAGGATGTTCCTGTTCAGGAGAAGGTTCCAGAGTTCTATTTGAAGAGAAGCTTGATATTTCAGAAAGGTATATTTCAGAAGTGCACACATATATGTTTATACCAAGTTCTGAAGGAAAGAGGTATGAAGGATTTAAAGGATGAAGACATGATGACATCATAGATTTTTGACTCATATTTCAGTTGATTGCAATTGAGATGAGTTGACATGACTTGAGTACAGTCAGAGATGAACCAGCAGTGTTCATAATACACTAAGTTGTGAGTTGTCAGTCACAGGTTCCAGGATTCAGTTCCTGATCTTGTTTAGTGTATTTACATGATGCAGCGGAAGTACGTTGAGAAACTTTTTTGGAAGGTAAATGCAAATATTTGGATCCTAGTGTACGTTTTTTCAGGTTTTTTGAAGACAAGAGATAGCAAGTTCAAAGACAGTTCATGCTATATTTGTTGTCAAGCAGTGATTGCTTGATGTGAACACTATTGGATATCTAGTTTGCATATTTTCTCAGGTATTATGGTTCATATTCAGCAAGTTCATATTTCTTGAAGGAAAGTCAATTTCAGTTTTGAAGAAGACTTTTTCTGAAGTATCAGAAGTACAAGCTTGAAGCTTGTGATAGTTTGCAGTTTGTGACAGTTTGCAGATCCAGTACAGGTTGTACCAATATGACATTGCAGGGGGGATTGTTGGAAAACAATGTCCCATTGGTCAAGGATTGGTCAATTTTGTCCATTCTTTAAAGCATGTGTACAGAATCTGTTCACTCCCTTGTACAAGAAAGGACGACGGGCGCAGTGGATAAAGCATTGTCCTCCCATCCAAACGACCCGAGTTCAAATCCCATCCTCAGCAGCGGGCGCAGCTGAGGATGGGATTTGAACTCGGGTCGTTTGGATGGGAGGACAATGCTTTATCCACTGCGCCCGTCGTCCTTTCTTGTACAAGGGAGTGAACAGATTCTGTACACATGCTTTAAAGAATGGACAAAATTGACCAATCCTTGACCAATGGGACATTGTTTTCCAACAAGAGGTAGAGCCTTCTTCATCCTGTTTCTTCCCTTTACCTTTATCCTTAACTTTCTTATCAGTATAGAGAGCAGAGGGGTTGTTACCTTTTGATTGATCTCCTGCCTTTGTAAACTTTGCTTCATGTGTGAATAGTTGGCCCATGAGTGTTGTGAGATCTGGGGTATGCATGTCCATATAGAGGTCCATTGCAGTGGTGAAGCTTTCCCACTTATCATCTGCCTTGAGTCCATTTGTTACTTGCCTGACTATTTGTTCCTCTTCAATCTCCTCTCCAATGCTTGCTAATTGGTCTGCCACATCTTTAATCTTTGTCACATACTCTGAGACTGATTGCTTGGGCTGCTTCCTAAGGGTTGTGAATTCAATCCACAGTTGATTCTTCCAGGCCCTTGTGTTGGAAGAAAAGTATGTTGACAGAGTTTCCCAGGTCTCTTGGGAAGTCTTACAGTTCCTTACATGAGGTAAAAGAAAATCAGATATAGAGTTTAGAAGGTAAGACCTTGCCAAAGCATCTTTTGCACACCATTGGTTGAGCCTCTCATGTTCATCCTTTGTGGGTAGTCCTCTAGTTTTGAATGAGGGCAATTCCTCATCTCCTGATATGTATCCAAATAAGCTCCTTCCTTGTAGATAGGTCTTCATCCTCAGAGACCAAGCTTGGTAGTTGTTCCTGTCCAATTTGTCAATGAATGAAGGAAATCCATCTCCCATGTTTACCTTATTTGCTCTGATACCACTGTTGGGAGTGATGGTTGGATGCACTCAAGAGATTGAGTTGAAGCTGCTAGACCTGCTTTGCTCCAGCCCTCCTTTGCTTCAGATATGCTTAGTAGACTCCTTGAGCTTCCAAATGATACCAAAATATGCTATATGTACTTTGGAAAAGGTTTGAGTAATGATTAGATCAAAACAGGTAAGTTTGCACTTCACTAGACTTGAAAAACTTTCTATTTTGATCTTGATACCTGCTCAGTCTTTCACTCAGTGTGACCAGCACACTGAGTGAAAGACTGAGACCAGCACACTGACAGACACACTGTGTGACCAGCACACTGACTTGAAGATGATAACTTAGAGAAACCAGAGATTATAATTGTGTATACTTCTATTGATTGATATGGTTGTACAATCTCATTAGCATGACAAGCATAGCTAAATGAGGTATTGTAGTGTTGGCTATGAAGTAGCACTCACACACAATAAGGTACAATGATAAAATGCCTCGGGAAATGAGCTAAAAATGAGAGACACACCCGCGACTTTTTTACATAATCTTTTATAGAGATTTGGTGATCATTTTGAATTTGAAATTCAAATCTAAGCTCCCTAGAATCTCTCCTCTAAAAGTAGGGAGATATTCTCTCCAATTACACCATCCAAATTCCACGACTCTAATCAGTTAGGTGTGTATACATAATATCAAGTCATTTAGACTTTTACAAGAAGTAAAAATGTAATAACACATAGGCAAGTGTTCCTATGGTTCTAGCTTCACATAGTGATACCCTTCAAGGGTTCCAAGCCCATCTTCCAAAGTTCCAAGCCAAGTGTGAAGGCTTGAAATGCACCAACAGAGGGAAGACAATTGTGCTTGTAATCTATGTAGATGACCTTGTGATCACAAGAAATGATGATGCTCTTTATCAACAAATGATAGATGCCCTCACGACAAGAGGCTACATGGTTGAAGCGTGACGACCAAAGTTGCATGGCCATCACCAAGAATCCTGTTTTCCATGCACATACCAAGCACATAGGAATTCAATATCACAATGTATGTGTGTTGATTGAGGATGGGGTCATGGAGATAAGCTACTGTCCAACTGAAGAAAATGGAGCGGACATCTTCACCAAGGTTCTTTGGAGACAACAACTTCATCGACACTTCCCAAGGCTTGGCATTGGACCAAGGAGGTAGTTCACTACAAGGTGGACATTGAGGGGGGTGCTAGATATACTCAATACTCCACCCTCAAGTGACAAAAAATGGGCACGATGCTCTACATTGTAAGGGCCCCATTATGAGGAGAAGCCATTATGAAAGCCCAAACATTTGTGGAACCCATATTTCCAAGTTAGATGAGGTCTATGACCATTGATGGTAAGAGATGATCTTTGTGAGCCTAGCCATTAGGTTAGGTAGGGCGTAAGCTTTCGAGCCATTGGGTTTCCATTCAAGGCAAAAATAAAGGCCTTGTGGTACTGCGTGGTTTCCCCATAGAAGCTTAATGGGGGGAGTGTTGAAATGAAAGAAGCTACTCCTACCCTACAATTAATCACAAAATAAATTAACTATGGAGGAAGGAACAAAAGATATGAAAACATGATGAATAGATTAAAATGGAAATGAACTTACAAAGATTGCTCTATGATCATGGAGACTCCATGAGGAGTGGAAGCACACTCTTGGCAATGGGCTAGAGTGAATGGCTTGTGTGGAGTGAAGGAGAGGCCTTGCGTATATGGAGTTTGGGAGCATTCCCTTGCATGTGGGATATATGTGCTTGCATGAGAATGATTCTAGCTCCTTGGCCTTGGAGATATGTAGTTAACCTGTAATTCCATGCCCTAGGTGCCTGCTTCAATCCATATAAAGCCTTTTTTAATTTGCAAACATATGTTACCTTCTTAAGGTCCTCATAGGTAGGAGGTTGTGACATATATACCTCCTCTGAAATCCATCCATTCAAGAAAGCATTCTTGACATCCAATTGATACATATTCCAAGTTTTTGATGCAGCCACACTTACCAACACTATGATTGTTGGCATCTTGGCCACAGGAGAAAATGTCTCTTCATAGTCAATGCCTTGGGTTTGTGCAAAACCCTTGGCTACCAATCTGTCTTTGTACCTATTAATTGTGCCATCAGAGTTTCTTTTAAGCTTATAGATCCATCTGGATCCTATTACCTTCATAGAGTCCTTCTTAGGTACTAACTCCCATGTGTCACTCTCCTTGAGTGCTTCAATTTCCTCATCCATAGCTTCTTTCCATTCTGATTTGGTTATGGCTTCTTCATATGATCTTGGTTCTTCATTTGACAAATATTTGGGAAGATAAACAGAATATTTAGTAACAAGAGATGTATCATACCCATATCTGATAGGTTTTTTGCTTTCTCTTTGTGATCTTCTGATTGATTGAGTTGAAGATTCAGGTATGTCTTCAAGCTTCTTCATCATCATTTTGCCCTTGGACTTCCATGCCTTGAACTCTTCAAGGTTGATAGTATCTTCATCATCTGAACTTGAGGCTTCATTCTGAGTAGTTTCCTCCTTTGCAAGACTTGGAAACTCCTCTTCCAAATCATAGGGTAATTTAACCTTCCTGCATTCATTCTCATACCAAGAATCATTTTCATCAAAGACATCTCTGCTTATCATAAATCCACCATTGGTAGGGTTATAAAACCTATAACCTTTTTGATTTAGATCATTACCCAATAAAGATGCATTTTTCAGCCTTTGGGTCTAGCTTACCTCTTATCTGAGAAGGAATGTGTACATATGCTACACATCCAAATATCTTGCAATGGTCTAGTGAGGGTCTCTTACCATGCCATGCTTCATAGGGTGTCATACCATCAAGAGACTTAGGTGGTAACGTGTTTATGAGATAAGTGGCAGTAGAAACACTCTCTACCCATAGATAGTTAGGTAACCTTTTCTCATTAAGCATAGATCTAGCTGTCTCAACAATTAACCTATTTCTTCTTTCAGCTACCCCATTCTGTTCAAGAGAATACCTTGTGCTTATTTCGCTTTTGATGCCTCTGTCCTGCAAGAAGTTTTCAAATTCATTGGAGAAGTACTCACCTCCTCCATCTGACCTTAGCCTCTTCAAATTCCTTCCTGTCTGGTTTTCAACTAATGCAAGGTATTTTTTAAAGCAATTAAATACCTCATCCTTGTGCTTCATGAAGTACAATACAGTCCATTTTCTATAATCATCAATAAAGGATACATAGTACCTTGAACCTTAGACTGAGGGGTCTTTGCTTGGTCCCCATACATCTGTGTGGACAAGCTCTAGGTAGTCTTCATGCATGTATCCTTTCCTTGAGAAGGGTAACCTGTGAGACTTCCCAAATTGACAATCACCACACTTATAAATCATGTGTTGCTTGGATACATTAGGTATTCCAAGCACACATTGATCCCTGCATAATTGCTTCAAGGTTCTCTCACCTATATGTCCTAATCTTTTGTGCTAAATCTCAAGCTCTGAAAGTGTTTGATCTTTATAACTATATAGTGCAATATTCTTTGTGTCTTCTAACTCAAATGTGAATAGTCTACCTGATTTTTCTCCTTTAGCTATCCTCTTAAATCCATGTCTTGGATCCTCCACAAATGACCCATATTGGTTGAATCTAACCTGCAAGCCTTTCTCCACAATTTTTCCAACACTCATTAAATTTTTGGTAATGGTTGGTACATAGAGTACCTTGCTCAATAAATTCTGATTTCCATCAGAAGTCTTAACATTTCCAACTTTAACTACAGAATGCTTTGTGTCATCACCTGTTTGGACTTGATACTTACCTTTTGGTTCCTCAAGATCAGAGGGTAGTGCTACATTGCCAGCCACATGATTTGAGCACCTTGAGTCAATGTAGAATAGGTGGTCATCATTTGTACCTAGTTTTGAAGTCATGTTCATGATCAGAAGAGAGTCATCTTGCTCCTCTGTGTAGTTGTTGTAGTCCTTTCTGGATTTGAATCCTCCTTGGTAATTGCCATTGTAATTATTGTTGTAGTTGTTATTGTAGTTATTGTTGTAGCCTTGGTGATGGTTGAATCTACCTCTTGACTGTGAGTATCCACCTCTTTGGTATCCTCTTCCTCTCTGATTCTTGTAATTCCTGAAACACTCATCTCTAGTATGATTTGATAAACCAAAAATGTTGCATATGGTGAGGAGTTATAGGATCTCCCCCTTCCTTGCTTACCTCCTCTGCCCCTTCCTCTTGATGATCTACCTATTCCTGCATAGTTTGCTTGAGAGGTAGAGCCTTCATCTTCCACCTTCTTGCTCTTGGCTTTATCTTTAGATTTCTTATCAGTGTATAGGGTAGAAGAGTTATTACCTTTAGAAGTATCTCCATTCTTGTTGAGCTTTGCTTCATGTGTAAACAATTGTCCCATGAGAGTTGTTAGATCTGGTATTTGCATGTCCATGTAAAGGTCCATGGTAGTGGTGAAGCTCTCCCATTTGTCATCAGCCTTGATTCCATTGATCACTTGCCTTACAATCTGCTCTTCTTCAATCTCTTCTCCTATGCTTGCTAACTGATCTGCTACATCTTTAATCTTGGTTTCAAATTCTGAAACAGCTTGCTTAGGTTTCTTCCTTAATTTTGTGAATTCAATCCACAACTGATTTTTCCTAGCCCTTGTGTTGGAGGAAAAATATGATGACAAGGTTTCCCAAGTCTCTTGGGATGTCTTACAATTTCTAATATGTGGCAAAAGAAAATGAGAGATGGAGTTGAGTAAATAAGACCTTGCCAATGCATCCTTAGCACACCATGTGTTGAGGTTTTCATGTTCTTCCTTGGTTGGTAATCCTCTTGTTTTGAATGAGGGTAACTCCTCATCTCTTGAGATGTATCCATAGAGACTCCTTCCTTGTAGGTAGGTCTTCATCCTTAGAGACCATGCTTGATAGTTGTTCTTGTCC
>CM035417.1:16895435-16902935 GCA_020310875.1 Ceratopteris richardii | reverse complement strand
GGGGCGCTAGGGTGGGGTTGAGAGGGGTTGAGTGGGGTTGAGTGGGGTTGAGAGGGGGCGCTAGGGTGGGGTTGAGGGGGGTTGAGTGGGGTTGAGAGGGGTTGAGAGGGGGCGCTAGGATGGGGTTGAGGGGGGTTGAGTGGGGTTGAGAGGGGGCGCGTGGGGTGGGGTTGAGGGGGGTTGAGTGGGGTTGAGTGGGGTTGAGAGGGGGCGCTAGGGTGGGGTTGAGGGGGGTTGAGTGGGGTTGAGAGGGGTTGAGAGGGGGCGCTAGGATGGGGTTGAGGGGGGTTGAGTGGGGTTGAGAGGGCCAAAAACACGTATTGTAGGGTTCGAACTCGCGTCCTTTGTTTGAGAATGATCTCATCTATCCAAGGTGTCCGTCGTTATATCTTGTGGAAGGAATGGATAGGATATTTAGAGATGCTATAAACGATGGTTTGCGCCCGTCTTGTTATAGAAAGTCCAAAAAGGAGGTACTGATGCTCTGGCCGTTGATTCTCCCATCAATACGTGAAAGAAAGAGCCTGCCCGACCCAAGTGGAAGGCAAAGCGAGAGAGGAAAAGAGAAGGAGTACTACAGACCCCCACATCAAGCTTTTGCACCGTCTCGATGCAATAACTCCTTTATTTGCTTATTCCTTCAAAATGAACTGCAGAAAATGAAAGACTACGGTATGTACAGTGAGATAAAATAAATTTCATCTGCTTATCTCAATTCAAATAACTTTTCACCCTGGAGATGTTGACTAAGGGCAACCTTTTACCCTGCAGATCTTCCATATGCACTGCGCCATGTGGCAATACTTTGATAACCTTATATGGTCCTACACATTTAGGTGCCAATTTAGTTGAAATTGCTGGGACTTGATGCACTAAAACCATGGATCCTTCCTGTACTTCATTGAACCTCAGATACCTGTCATGCAGTCTTTTGCGCTCTTCTTGTTTTACCTGAAGTTTTTGCATTGCTTCTTCTCTGTATTCTTCTAATGCCACCAATCTCTGAATGGGGGGTTCGATTCCAATGGTTTTGATTCCTATTTCCTTTCTGATAATGAACTCAAAGGGTGCCAATGCCTCTTTTCCATAAACTAAACGAAATGGAGTTTCGCCTGTGGTTCCCCTCTTCGTGGTTCTGAAGGCCCAAATTGCACCAATTAGTGCTAGTGGCCAAGAGCTTTGATGATCAAAAGATAATTTGCGAAGTAATCCAATCAAAATCTTATTGGAACTCTCTACTTGGCCATTTGCCCTTGGGTAATAGGCACAAGATTTTTTATGGAAGATCTTGTACCTGTCAAATATAAACTGGAGCAATTGATTTACAAAATGTGTGCCTCTATCACTAGTAATCTCCAGTGGGCAACCAAATCTTGAAAAAATACGTTTATACATAAATTTAGCTACTGTTAAAGCCGTGCAGTCCGGAGTAGCTTTAGCCTCTATCCATTTAGTGGCATAGCATGTGGCCATCAAAATATACTTTTTACCTCCTGGTTGCCCAGTTGGGCTAATTGGCCCTATGAAATCAAGACCCCATCGTTCAAATGGGAGCCATCCTGTAGATATGACCAATGGTTGGAAATTCAATCTGGTTGGCGCGGGAGCACACCTCTGGCAGATGTGGCATTCTTTGGCGAACTTGATTGCATCTTTGAAAATGTGAGGCCACCATAAACCTTTGTGGATGATTCTATGAGCCAATTCTTCCCCCTTTAGATGTCCTTCACTGTGTGCAGCTTCTAGCAAAAGATTTACCTCCTCTGGATAGACACACCTTCTCAATATATCATCCTGACAGTATTTATATAAATTTCCATTTATAAGAGAATATGCTTTGGTTTTCAGGAGCAATCTTCTCCTTTCTACCGATGTCAAGTGTTCTGGAATCTTTCCAGTAGTGAGAACATGAAGAATTTCATCATACCAACCAGTTCGAATTGTTACTAGAAAAAGATTGCTATCCACCAATTCATCATTAATACCTGTTGCCTTTTCGCTCATTGCCGTCCTGGATACTTGGTCTGCCATGTAGTGCTCTTTTCCTGGCTTAATATGAATATCAAAATTAAATTCTTGAAATAGGAGTAACCATCGCCAAATCCTTCCAGCTACTCTGGGCTTGTTAATCAGGTACTTCAAAGGTTGATGATCAGTTATGACAATAAAATGCACACCTAAGAGGTAATGCCGGAATTTTTGAAGAGCGAACACGATAGCCAAACCTTCCCTTTCAGTAGTGCTGTAGTTCCTCTCTGCTTTGGTAAGCAATCTGCTAGCATAAACGATAGGTTGGTCTATCTTCTGTGATGATGGTTGAGCCAAGACTGCTCCAACTGCATGAAGACTGGCATCTGTATGTACATGGAACTCTAATGACCAATTAGGAACACTTAAAAGAGGAGCAGTACATAGCCTCAATTTTAATTCGCAAAATGCTTTCTCAGCTTCAGGAGTCCATGAGAAAGGGACATTCTTACTTGGAAGCCGGGACAAAGGCTTAGCTATCTCTGAATACATTCTGATAAATCGTCTATGATATCCTGCATGGCCCAAGAAACTTTGCACTTCCTTTGGGCTTTGTGGAATTGGCATGGAAAGGATAGCAGTGATCTTTGCCGGATCAATCGTTATCCCTTCAACTGATACTATGTGGCCCAGGAGAGTACCTTTGGTCACCAAAAAATGACATTTAGTAGGGTTCAACTTCAACCCTGTTTTGAGACACTGCTCAAAGATTTCCTTTAGATTATCCAAATGGTTATTGAAATCTTGAACTATTGCCCTCTTGTCCGTTCCTGAAAATACTGAAAAATCATCCATAAAAATGCGCAGAAATGAGGTTAACCATTTCCCTAGTATGAGATACATAGTCCTATTGAAGGATGCTGGTGCATTCTTCAAGCCAAAGGCCATACGGGTATAAACATATGTGCCCCATGGTGTAACAAAAGCCGTCTTGTCTCTATCTTCAGGATGAATGGCTATCTAATTGTAGCCACTGAATCCATCAAGAAAACTATATAAAGAGTGTCCGGCTACTTCTTCAAGCACCTGCTCTGTGAATGGTTGAGGAAAGCCATCTTGAATAGTTACCTTATTCAAGGCACGAAAATCAACACATACTCTTATTTCGCCGTTTTTCTTTGGTACAATGACCATGGAAGAAAGCCACCGTGAGTGTTCTACCGGAACAATAATACCTGCCTCTTCCAATTTTGTGATTTCTAGCTTTACTGCCTCTGCATACTTTGGATTAAGTCGGTAAGGCCTACTTCTTGCAGGTGAAGGTCCTTCCACTAAGGGTATTCGGTGTAATCCAAGCTCCTCAGGTATCCCTATTAAGTCTTTATAGGACCATGCAAAGACACTTTTATAGGTAAAAAGTAGGGAAGTTACCTTCTGTAATAAAGGCGGATAGTGCCATAACCAAGCAGCCAAGTGAACCATCTGAGGATTCTCTTCATCTCCAAGATTTACTTCTTGCACAAACTTTTCAGAATTGGACTCACTTGAAAGTTCATCTCCACTGTATGCAGGAGCAGAGTTCAATTTATGATCCACAATTTGTTCCTTGATCCATCCTAAGGGTATATTTGAGAATGGAAGTTCTTGAAGGTCGCAATTATCTTCCCCAGATGCAGGCACAACTTTGTCTCTTTCTGGTCCTGCAAGCATAAAATCATCTGATTCCTCATGTTTCCCTGCCTTTTCCCTACATACCATCTTAGTGGCGCTAAGTGTTGAATTTTGATTATCTGATTCAATTGGAGATTTCTGTCCTTCAGGAGGTGCCTGCAAAAAATAAGCTTGACTTCCTTGCTTACTCTTTTCTATTTTGTTCAAGTGAAGAACATCAGTTTTTCCCTCTTCCCGTCCTCCTTGTGTTGCTTCTGCAAAATCTTCATTTACCTCACATATCTCCACTGTGCAGCATTCTGCACTTCCCATCATCCAACTTAATAGGGCATCATCTTCTGAAGGCATTACCTGAGTTTCCATTGCATATCCAGTAGCCTTGTTGATGTCTGATCCTTCTTCCAAATGTATCTGTAATTGATTATTAGTACATGTGGAAATCCATAACTTGTTCTTTCCCCAATCTTGTAGAGCCTTTGCTTGCCTTAGCCAAGGCCTTCCCAGGAGTAGAGGGTATGAGGTCTCCTGAGGCAGGGCAATAACAACAAAGTCTAAAACAAAATGACAACCCTGCACTATCATAAGTACCTTTTCAACAATGTCCACTGGTGCAACCCGACGTTGATCTGCTAAAGTGACTGTGAAGGGTGCTGCCTTTGTGGGATTGAGCCTTAGTTTCTTCATAGTGAAATCAGGCATCAAATTGATGACGGAACCTCCATCTATGATAACACCTGCTAGAGCTTCATCTTTGATTAAAACGGATAATCTTGAGCTCTGATAATCAGCCAAGGGTGCGAGAGGAAAGTCCACCATAAAACCATCTATGCTAGGAGGTGGGCACAAGCATGCAGAATGTATAATCTTCAGCAGATCACTTCTTACTTTAGGATCTATCTTTATGAGTTGATAAAGGCTAATCTTATGATGAATACCTTTCAAAATTTCTTCAATGTCCACTTCTTGCTTGCCTTCAGAAGTACTCGTTGGTTGATCTTTCAGCAAAGTAGTTGCCCTCTCATAAGCTTCTTCCATTTCTTCTTGGTCCTTCCATCCCACCCTCTTTTCTACAACTCTATCTTTGAGTCCTTGTTGTTCCTCCTTTTGGGCTACTGCCGCTTGCCTGGCTCTGGTCATCATTGGCATGGATGAAGATGAAACAACATAAGATTGAGCTGTCATACCTTCTACAGGTGGGGAGACTGCGATCATGTGAATAGGAGCCGGACGACCTCTTGGGCAATCTCTGGTGTAGTGATCCTTAGCATCTAGACAGTGCTGACAAGGGGGTGCATCCTCTGGAAGAGAACACCTGTTCTGAATATGGCCATACTCCCCACAACGGTAACACATTAGGGGCCGATTGTATCTAGGCCGAGTTGGGCGGGTTTCTTCTCTATTAGGTGCATTAGAAGTGCTAGCATAATATGAATCTACACCTTGATAGTTACCTCGCTGTTGTGTCCCCTTAAGGTAGTAGCAGTCTCTTGCTTCATGACCCTCTTTGCCACAGAACTGACAACTGACTCTGTTAGGACAATTTACATTGGAATGTCCATTATTATTACATATTGTACACCAAACCTGTCTTCGTATGTCCTGGGTAGTCCGCAAGTCTTCAAGCTCACGCCTAAGTTGAGACACTTCATCCACATTATGGGTTGAGGGTGGCGGTATGACCTTCTCTTCTTGGCGACTTTGCTGCATTCTTAAGGCTTCCAACTCCTTCCTGAGTTGTCCGATCGGATCCAAATCGGATGCATAAATTGGTTGAGACTCCACTTCAAAATGTATTCTAGCCTCCTCAATGCGTGATGCAGTTGCAACAAAATCATCAAGTGTTGCATCTAGTCTGAGTGATTCTCGAAGCTTTTGTTGAGATGACTTAGGCAGAGCCTTCTCAATCCATTTTTTGACTAAAAAATCACCTGGAGCATGAGGCAAACGAGAAACGAGTGCTTTAGTTCTAGTGTGCAATTCATGAAAGGATTCACCTGCTCGTAATTTTAGGTTCTCTAGCTGATCTAGAGCTCGTTCTGAGGAGTCGCTTGGTCGAAATGTCTGCGAGAATGCCGCTTTTAGTGCCTCCCACGTAGTGAAGTGCCCATCTGCATACTGGCTATACCACTTGTCTGCAAGGCCTTCCAAAGTGGATGGAAAGAGCACCAACATTGCATCCTCCCGGTTCTGCAATCCTCTTCCACGGCATAACGAGACGAATCTCCTCACGTGGTCATCTGCATCTTCATAAGCCAATCCTTTAAATGTAGGAAACTTGATGTTCAACCTAGAGAGTAAATGGGAAAGATCCTCCATTGGTGCCGGCGCCTCTTCTGAAGTATCAGAGGAAAAATCTAAGGTTCTCCTATGTTTCTCTTTTGATAATGGTGTTACTCTCAAATCAATGGATAGATTCAAGGATGGTGGAGGAGAGGTAGGCTCACTGGTTGTGGTTATTTCTAACTTGTTGAGACGCTTCCGTTCGCGATGAGACTCCTTATCCGCCCGCGTATGGGTCATGTACCTACTCGCAAATACAATAGGGCGAAAAACCCTCTCACAGAAATGTAAAGGTCCCACCGTGCGTGCCAAACTGTAGAGGAGGTACTGGGGTATTCCGCTTTTAACAAAAATAGAGAATGAAAACTAAACACGTCCAGTACATCACCTACTCAAGGGGGGTTCTCTTTAGGGAAATATACCCTTTAACATTTCTGTGAGCAGGTAGATAACACGGATTGCACCGAGTGGTACATACTTCAGAAAATATGAATAACAATTGACCAAGGAAGACCATACACGTCTTGATTCGATTCAGATGATTACAAGATTTGACAAGGAAATGTTCAAAAACTAATGCTCAGAGCTTCGTGGTACTCTATGCAGATAAATACAGATCAATACAAACGATGAAGGAATTGCTCAAGAGAATAGAGCTTAACACCAATAGCGTCTCACAGAAAAGAAAGAAAATCCAAGACACTCTCTTACACTATAGTGCTCATAGCCCTCCACTGAGAAGCCTACCCTCTGTATCCACAATACAGAGTAGCTCCTACAATAGGCTTGAAACCACCAAATGCAAGAGAGAACTTCTGCACGTATATACGCGTCAAAGTAACTCCGAAAATGTACCAAAAGTGTGTACCCAAATGAGCACAAATCCCTTGTTTTATAGGCCTCAATAGGCCAAGAGAGCCTTGCCGAATCTTCACGTCCACTGATCACGCGCCCGGTTAACCACCCAAAAGTGGAGGGGTAGGTCAATTATTCCCTTGATTTGAATTGGGTCCTCAAAAATAGGTAGTTGCCGTGAGCGGCAACATTTGTTTATCCATTTTTGCTTTTGGCAATACACTTTTACTTTTACCAACTCACTTTTACCTCTTCATCCGGTTCTGACAATCCAACAAAGCCGATTGGTCCATCTGCTTATCCAATCATGGTGTTCCTCCACTGCCCCACCTTGCAGCAATCTTCTAGAGATAACTGGCTCCATATTCTAGAGTCTTGCTCTCTGCATGTTCTTCAAACAATTACTAAGAATTTAAATGACTTAGATTCAGCTTCTTTCTCTTCTTCGGGAGATCTCTGTGGTTCGGTCTTCTTAGAAGTCTGTTGAGCCTCCTCGGGCATATGTGTGGGTGTATGTGTGTGAAGTTGTGTGTGAGTGTGAGTGTGTGGAATTGTGTGTGAGTGGAAGTGCATGTGTGATTACGTGTGTGCGCTATGCTTGTGCGTGTGCTTTATGTGAGTGATTATGGGTGTGAGGGTGTGTGCGAGGGTGACAGTGAGGGGGAGTGCGAGGGGAAGTGTGTGGAGTGGGGGGGGGGGAATTGGCGGAGGGGTGGGGGGGTGAGG
>CM035417.1:16877935-16885435 GCA_020310875.1 Ceratopteris richardii | reverse complement strand
ACAGCTAAATGAGGTATTGTGGTGTTGGCTATAGAGTAACCTTCACACACAATGAGTTACAATGAAAGTATGCCTCGGGGAGTGAGCTAGAGTGAGAGTGTAACACGCGACTTTTTCCTCTTCAACTTTTATAGGAGTTTGTTCTTCATTTGAATTTGAAATTCAAACTTAGGCTCCCTTGAATCTCTCCTCTAAAATTAGGGAGATATTCTCTCCATCTCAACATTCAAAAATCCACGACTAATAAGGTAGGTGGATGACTTAAAGTGATTACAAACAAATGACAAGTCACTTAGACTTTTACAAAGGGTAAAGAGGTAAAAACATATAAGCATATGTTCATATGAGCCTTGCTTTAAATGAAGCCTTGATAATTCTTTATCCATGCTAATCTTCATAAGTCCAAGGTTCCAAGCCAATGTGTGTAGGCTTGTCTTGCACCAACAGCTCCCCCTCAAGCCAAACACTTTGGCTTAAGTCTTTTTCTTCATTCTTCAATTACTTCCTGCAATCCAATCATAGATTTGAATCTGCATAACTTGTTTCCATCCAATGCCTTTGTAAGTAAATCTGCACATTGCATATTAGTAGAAACATATGTCAATTGAATCTCTTTGCTAAGTAGTTTTTCTCTCACATAGTGGTAATGAACCTCTATGTGTTTAGTTCTTGCATGATAAATTGGATTTGCTGCAAGGTGAAGAGAGCTAGTGTTGTCTCCAAATATGATAGGTGATCTTGTGTGTAGACCTAACTCTGTATATAGAAGCTTCAACCAGATAGCTTCTTGAGTGGCATTTGCAAGCCCTCTATACTCTGCTTCAGTGGATGACAATGCCACTGTAGGTTGCTTCTTAGCTGACCAAGAGATAGGCTTATCTCCTGCAAAACAAATATAACCTGAGGTGCTTCTCCTATCATCCTTGCATCCTGCCCAATCTGCATCTGAATAAACCTTAATGTCAATATCTGATGTATAAGGAAAAAACAACCCATGACTTTGAGTTCCCTTCAAATACTTCAAGATCTTCTTTGCTGCCTCTAGGTGAGGTACCCTAGGTTTGTGCATGAATTGACTAAGCACACTTACTCCATATGCTATGTCAATTCTTGTCAAGGTAGCATAGTTTAAGCTACCCACCATACTTTGGTATCCTGTAATGTCTTTGATCTCTTCTCCTTCATGTGCACTTAGCTTTTGATTAACCTCCATTGGAGTAGTAGATACCTTGGCATCCTGCAAACCAAACTTTTTGACCATATCCTGTACATACTTCTTTTGAGTGATGTAGATACCTGAATTTGTGTAGACCAATTCAAGGCCTAGGAAATATTTTAGTAATCCAAGATCACTGATCTTGAATTCTTTCATCATCTGTCCTTTGATGTGTCTAATCCCATTAACATCATTACCTGTAATGATGATGTCATCAACATAAACACATAAGTAGATTACCTCTGTACTACTTCTCTTTATGAATAGAGAAGTGTCAGCTTTGCTCATCACAAATCCTTGGTCTAGGAGGTAGGTGGTCAATCTGTAATTCCATGCTCTAGGTGCCTGCTTCAAACCATACAGAGCCTTCTTCAATTTACAAACATAATGTACCTTTTTTTGATCTTCATAGCCAGGTGGTTGTGACATGTAAACTTCTTCAGATATCCATCCATTCAGGAATGCATTCTTCACATTCAATTGGTACATATTCCAATTCTTGGATGCAGCTACACTCACCAATACTCTGATAGTTGGCATCTTGGCCACAGGAGAAAATGTCTCCTCATAATCAATACCTTGGGTTTGTGCAAAACCCTTGGCTACCAACCTAGCTTTGTACCTGTTAATTGTTCCATCTGAATTCTTTTTTAATTTGTAGATCCATCTGGATCCTATTACCTTCATAGAATCCTTCTTGGGTACCAAATCCCAAGTATCACTTTCCTTGAGAGCTTCTATCTCCTCATCCATGGCTTCTCTCCATTCTGGCTTTGTAATTGCTTCTTCATAGGTACCTGGTTCTTCATTCAACAAGTCTTTTGCAAGATATACAGAATGTTTAGTTACAAGTGATGTGTCATACCCAAACCTGATAGGCTTCTTCTTCTCTCTCTAAGATCTTCTCATTGCTTGAGTAGAAGTTTCTGGCTTATCCTCTAGTTGCTTCATCTTCATTTTCCCTTTGGACTTCCAAGCTTTGAACTCTTCAAGGTTTATTGTATCATCATTTGAGCTTGAATCTTCTTGCTGAGTTGGCTCTTCTTTGGTAAGCTTTGGAAAATCTTCCTCCATGTCATAGGGTAGACTCACTTTCCTGCATTCATTCTCATACCATGAGTCATTCTCATCAAATATGACATCTCTGCTTACCTTGAACCCTTTGTTTGTGGGGTTGTAGAATCTGTATCCCTTTTGGTTCAAATCATAATCAATGAAGATACATTTCTCAGCCTTGGGGTCTAGCTTTCCTCTTACCTGTGAGGGAATGTGCACATATGCTACACAACCAAAGATTTTGCAATGATCCAGAGAGGGTCTCTTACCATGCCAAGCTTCATATGGTGTCATGCCATCAAGTGATTTGGATGGCAACCTATTGATGAGATAAGTGGCAGTGGATACACTCTCTGCCCATAGGTAATTTGGCAACTTTTTCTCATTGAGCATAGACCTAGCTGTTTCCACTATAAGTCTATTCCTTCTTTCTGCTACCCCATTTTGTTCAGGTGAGTACCTTGTAGTGATCTCCCTTTTGATGCCTCTTTCCTGCAAGAAATCTTCAAACTCATTGGAGAAGTACTCTCCTCCACCATCTGACCTTAGCCTCTTCAATCTTCTACCTGTTTGATTCTCAACAAGTGCAAGATACCTCTTGAAACAATTGAATACTTCATCTTTATGCTTCATAAAGTATAAAATGGTCCACCTGCTATAGTCATCAATGAAGGACACATAATACCTTGAACCAGAAATGGAAGGGTCCTTGCTAGGTCCCCAAACATCTGTGTGTACCAAGTCTAGGTAGTCTTCATGCATGAAACCTTTCCTTGAGTAGGGTAATCTGTGAGACTTACCAAATTGACATGATCCACATTTGTATATCATGTGTTGCTTGGATACATTAGGTATCCCAAGCACACATTGATCCCTGCACATTTGCTTAAGAGTCCTTTCACCTATATGCCCTAATCTCTTATGCCATATCTCTAACTCTGAAAGTGTCTGATCCTTGTAATTATACAAAGCAATGTTTTTTGTATCTTCTAGCTCAAATGTAAATAATCTACCTGATTTCTCCCCTTTGGCTATCCTTCTGAGTCCTTGTTTTGGGTCCTCCACATATGCTCCATGTTGTGTGAATCTGACCTGCAAACCTTTCTCCACAATCTGACCAACACTCATTAAATTCTTAGTTATTGTTGGTACATAGAGTACCCTGCTTAATAGGTTCTGATTACCATCACATGTCTTCACATTTCCAATTTTGACAACAGAGTGTTTAGTGTCATCACCTGTTTGTACCTGATGTTTGCCCTTGGGTTCTTCCAAATCAGAAACTAGTGCCACATTGCCAGCTACATGGTTAGAACATCCTGAGTCAATGTAAAATAAATGATCATCATTTGTACCTATCTTGGAGGTCATGTTCATGATCAATAAGGAGTCATCTTGCTCCTCTGTGTAGTTGTTGTAGTCTCTTCTATTTCTGAATCCACCTTGGTAGTTTCCATTGTGGTTGTTGTTGTAGTTGTTGTTGTATTGGTTGTTGTACCCATTGTAGCTTTGATGTTGGTTGAATCTGCCTCTCCCTTGAGAGTATCCACCTCTTGAGTAGCCTCTTCCTCTCTGATTTTTGTAGTTCTTGTAGCATTCATCTGTGGTATGATTGGACAATCCACAGATGTTGCAAGGTGATGAGTTGTAGGGTCTCCCCCTACCTGACTTACCTCCTCTGCCTCTTCCTCTAGATGACCTACCTCTCCCTGCATAATTAGCTTGAGAGGTAGAGCCTTCTTCATCCTGTTTCTTCTTGCCTTTATCTTTAACTTTCTTATCAGTATAGAGAGCAGAGGGGTTATTACCTTTTGATTGATCTCCAGCTTTGGTGAACTTTGCTTCATGTGTAAATAGTTGGCCCATGAGTGTTGTGAGATCAGGGGTATGCATGTCCATGTAGAGGTCCATTGCAGTGGTGAAACTTTCCCACTTATCATCTGCCTTGAGTCCATTTGTCACTTGCCTGACTATTTGCTCCTCTTCAATTTCCTCTCCAATGCTTGCTAATTGGTCTGCCACATCTTTGATCTTTGTCACATACTCTGAGACTGATTGCTTGGGCTGCTTCCTAAGTGTTGTGAACTCTATCCATAATTGATTCTTCCTAGCCCTTGTGTTGGAAGAAAAGTAGTTTGACAAGGTTTCCCAAGTCTCTTGGGAAGTCTTACAGTTCCTTACATGAGGTAAAAGAAAGTCAGATATAGAGTTTAAGAGATAAGACCTTGCCAAAGCATCCTTTGCACACCATTGGTTGAGTCTTTCATGCTCATCCTTTGTAGGTAGTCCTCTAGTCTTGAATGAGGGCAACTCCTCATCTCCTGATATGTATCCAAATAGACTTCTCCCTTGTAGATAGGTCTTCATTCTTAATGACCAAGCTTGATAATTGTTTCTGTCCAATTTGTCAATGAAGGAAGGGAAACCATCACCCATGTTTACCTTCTTTGCTCTGATACCACTGTTGAGAGTGATGGATGGATGCACTCAGGAAATCAGTTGGTGCTGCAAAACCTGCTTCACACCTGCCCTCTTTTCTCTTCAGATATGCTTAGTACACAAGCTTAGCATCCAAATGACATGAAGAAACCATATATGTACTTTGGAAATGATTTGGGTAATGATCAAATCAAAACAGATAACTAGGTACTTCAAAAATTAAGAAGAACTTTCTATTCCTGTAATGATACCTGCTCAAACTTTCACTCAGTGTGTCCAGCACACTTAAAATTGGAACAATTCCTTTTGGGAGTATCAATATACCTTAGTGAGCTACCAATCACAAGTGGAATCACTTCAATTGATAAACTATGCACTGAGAAATAAGTTTAGCAAAATTATAATCACCCCCGACTTTTCAGGAACTCTGCAGACATAGACCAGTGTGCACTTCGAATCGATTTTCTCCCAAATGGCTGAATGAAATCCTTTGAGATTTTGTATGCTTGTAGTAGACTTTGAGCTGGTTCCAATGAGCTATAGATCACTTGATTTGGTTCAGTAGATCCAGAGATATGCCCTGATGAAGTTGACAGACTTGGAGTAGAAGACTCAGACAAAACCAGAGATAGTGAATGTATACTTCTATTGATAAATGTGTTTGTACAATCTCATTAGCTTGCCAAGCACAGCTAAATGAGGTATTGTGGTGTTGGCTATAGAGTAACCTTCACACACAATGAGTTACAATGAAAGTATGCCTCGGGGAGTGAGCTAGAGTGAGAGTGTAACACGCGACTTTTTCCTCTTCAACTTTTATAGGAGTTTGTTCTTCATTTGAATTTGAAATTCAAACTTAGGCTCCCTTGAATCTCTCCTCTAAAAGTAGGGAGATATTCTCTCCATCTCAACATTCAAAAATCCACGACTAATAAGGTAGGTGGATGACTTAAAGTGATTACAAACAAATGACAAGTCACTTAGACTTTTACAAAGGGTAAAGAGGTAAAAACATATAAGCATATGTTCATATGAGCCTTGCTTTAAATGAAGCCTTGATAATTCTTTATCCATGCTAATCTTCATAAGTCCAAGGTTCCAAGCCAATGTGTGTAGGCTTGTCTTGCACCAACAAGCTCTTGGGGCTTGCTTCAACCGATATAAAGCTCTCTTGAGCTTACACACATAATCTGATCCATTTGATTCCATGAAACCTTCTGGTTGCTCCATATATACTTCATCTGCAATATATCCATTTAAAAATGCATTTTTCACATCCAATTGTGATAATTTCCATCCCTTGCAAGCAGCAATAGCAATCAATGTCCTAATTGTAGACATCTTAGCAACAGGACTAAAGGTTTCATCATAATCTACCCCATAAGTTTGGGCATAACCTTTGACCACAAGTCTAGCCTTATATCTAGACACCTTACCATCTGCAAACCTCTTTGTTTTATATACCCACTTGCATCCAATGACCTTCTGATTCTTTGGTCTTGGTACTAATTCCCAAGTTTCATTTTCAAGTAGAGCATCATACTCTTCCTGCATTGCCTACTCCCAATTGTGTTTCCCTTTAGCTTCTTCATAAGTGGTTGGATCTTCTTCTGTCTTCACAATGTAGGCATAATCTTTTGTTGTTAGGAAAGATGTATCATAACTATACCTTATAGGTTCTTTCCTTTCCCTTGTAGATCTTCTGATTTCTGCACTCCTCGAAGTTTCAGCTTCATTTGATTCTGGATCAAATCTTGGCCCTTCTTCTATATGATCGTGCAATCTACTTCTATAGTCAACTTCATCAACAACTTCTTCACACACTTTTACCTTTGCCTTTCCTTTCCTCTGTATTTCTTCAACACTTGTAAAATCATTTGATGATCCTGTATACCATGTATTTTGCTCATCAAATGTCACATCTTTTGTAACAAGAAATTGCTTTGTGGATGGATTCCACAACCTGTAACCCATCTGTCTATCATCATATCCAATAAACACATACTTCTCTGCTTTTGGTTCTAGCTTATGTCTTAATTGTGAAGGAACATAAGCATATGCAATACATCCAAATACCTTACAATGATCAAGGGTAGGTTTCTTACCCCACCATGCTTCATAAGGAGTTCCTCCATCCAAAGCTTTGCAAGGCAACCTATTCAAAAGATATGTTGCAGTGTTAATAGCTTCTGCCCATAAGTAATTTGGACAATTCTTTTCCTTCATCATAGCTCTTGCAAATTCTACAAGAGTCCTATTCCTCCTTTCTGCTACTCCATTCTGTTGAGGAGAGTACCTGCAAGTTACTTCTCTTTTGATACCTGCATTCCACAAATAATCATCAAACTCTTTAGAGAAATACTCTCCCCCTCCATCTGATCTTAACCTCTTAAGCTTTTGCCCTGTGATCCTTTCTGCATAAGCATGAAAATGTTTGAATGTCTTGAAAACTTCTGATTTGTCCTTGATTACATACAAAGTAATCCACCTGGTTGCATCATCAACAAACAATACATAATATCTGGATCCATTTATGCTATAGTCCCTTGAGGGACCCCATACATCTGTATGAACCAATTCAAGCATATTTGAATACTTGTACCCTGATTTGTTATAAGAACTCTTATGTGCTTTACCTAATTGACAAGCTTCACACTTGTACACCATATGTTGCCCTTCAATATTTGGCAATCCAAGTACCACCTGATTCTTTGACATTTCCTTTATAGCTCTCTCATTGAAATGACCTAGCCTTTTATGCCATAGGTCTAATTCAGATACCTTTTGAC
>CM035417.1:16669849-16814849 GCA_020310875.1 Ceratopteris richardii | reverse complement strand
ATCCTAACCATTGATTTATTTGTTGGAAATAGGGTGTTATGGGGGAAACCTTCCACTAGAGACCCCACCTTCACGTTAAGAGAAGTCAATATTGATAGTGAAGATTTGGTCAAAGGCTTTTCAAATCAGGCCAAAATGGTCAAAATGTACAAAAATATATATATTACATATTGTGAAAGTACTCGTCAAGCACTTTTCAATGGTATATAACACTTAAGTATCTCGTACCGTATGAAAGGTCATGAAGAGCTTCCACTCTCATTCCCCACTCTTCTCAACAAAGTTTCTCTTCGAAGAATAAAGACAACACAAGGATGCTATTTTTAAGATAGAAAACAGTCTCAAATTTACTTCCAATATTTTTAGATTTGGCTAGGCCTCTAAAATCAAGGTTACATACTCTCATCTACACCTACCACACACACATACATACATCGCAAGAAGACAAAACATATTGTCAACTACATGTTGATCTTCAAGTATAAGTATCTGTGTAGAAGACAAAACCCCTCCTTGCTTTGTACCACCAAGACATTTGTTAGCAAACATACACTCCAAATAGCCAAAGAAATTCCAATGCTGACTATCCAGTACATACGCAGAAAAATTCCAGCAATAAACCAGAATTTTCTCCCCCTCTTTTGCACAAAAGATGCCCACAATGTTATTGCTGCTGTATAAGCTGGAACCTTGTCATGTCCTTTTTCATCATCACCCCCTCCTAGAATCTAACTCTTCAAAATAATATTCAGCTACTTCATATAGATTGATCACTTCATGTCCATTGCTGAATATACGGCTAAGCTTAATTTGTACCTTCCATGAAGTTTTGATCTTCCTACATGTGGCTTTATTCTCTGTGTGTTCTATCTTTTCTCACTCAGATACCAAATTATTAAGCCACAATTAATACACACAAAGAAAGAGAATAAAGACAACATGAAGAATAGAGAACACGCAGGAAAGTTGTACGGAGCCATGCCCCGCATAATTCATTACATTCCAATGCTTGATGTTACAAAAGATAGCTTAATGATAAGCCCTTAAAATACAAGATGTCCATGACCTTCATAAACCTTCAATGGCTGAGCAGTACATCCTCCAAACTCATCCAAGTAATCAAATTCACAAGAACATACTAGGCACACCTCGGATTGTTGGTGAAGACATACCTCCAAGTGTTTATGTAGACCTCCAAAACTTCCAAGCTCACATAGCTCAAGAGAGAGCTCCCAAAAGTGATGTTTAAGAACATCTCAACAAGCTATATATAGGCAAACATGAGTGTTGAAAATCTTTGGCAAAAAACTCTGATTTTGCTTTTTTTCTTTTTTGCAAATCCTAACACCCATGATGACATGGCACACTTGATGACTTAACAGTTTTGATATTGGCGCATGCACTCCTAGCCATTAAATCAAGTGCTTTCCCATACTTTTGTTGGAAAACAATGTCATTACAACATAAAACCAAGAAACCCTAATTTCAAAAATGGTTCAAATGGTTAAAATGGTCAATTTGGTGACCATGTTCAGAATCTTTTCATATGTTCTCGTATTATACTTTATGTTTTTCACAACCAAATTTAGCCAAAGTATTCAAATTCATACAAAAATAAAGCTAGGAATAGCAAATTTGATTTCTTCCTAAGCTTTATCATAACACAATTCGTGGGTGCGTTAAAGCCTATAAAAAAGAGGCTTTGGGCTCACTAGAGGCAATCTTCTCATACACATGTATACTCACAAGTGAAGGATCGTGGTTTTCCAACTTATGTTCACATTGAGAAAAGGATCGTGATAAGCTTGATGTAAAAGCCATTTGTCTTTACTGATTATGCAATTGAAAGCAAAGGATACAGATTCATGTTCCTGAAACAGGTGATATCCTACTCTCACACAATGCATATATTACAGAAAGTCATATTTATGATAAGAAGACAGGGATTCCCGATTTCATAAAAGAAGATGACTAAGCATTTTTTAGAAGGAATTTGGATTCTTACATGCAACCATATAAGGGGGATGATGAACCTTCTCAAACCCTAAAAGTTTCACTTGATAAAGGTGAAGAGAAAGTTTCTTTTCCTACATTTATATCTAGTTTGTCATCAGTACCTCTTGAAGTTCCAAATTGGAGAAAGTTCCAAATTCTAAAAGAAAGAGATACTGAAGAACAAGAAGATATTGCACCAGTTTTCAAGAATACTCTGAGGTGGTTATATCAAACTTGGAAGGACAGTGGTATAAAGAACTTCACATGTAGAACAAGAAGTCAGACAAGGAAAGAACATACAAATCAGGTAAATTACGAAGAACATTTTGAGATTCATAACATTTTAGCACTAACCTCAGTTGAGAATGAGCAAGCTAACATTAAAGATGCACTACAAAGTCCTGTTTGAAAGAAAGCTATGCAAGAAGAGATTGATTCTATTCATAAGAGTCAAACATGGAAGCTTTGTGAGTTACGAAAAGATAAATAAACAATTGGTGTTGAGTGGATCTTCAAAATCAAAAGAAAAGCCAAGATATAAAGCAAGGTAAGTTGCCAAAGGTTATGCACAAACGACAGGAATTGACTATGATGAGACTTTTGCATCTACTCCTAGAATGACAGTAGTGAGATTAATAATTTCTCTTGTTGCATTCTTTGGTTGGAATGTATTCCAATTAGATATCAAAACGGCTTTTCTTAATGGTGATCTTCATGCAAATATCTACATTCAATGGCCATAAGGTTTTGAAGAGACAGGTAAAGAGCATTTAGAATGCAAACTTATTAAAGCATTGTATGGTTTAAAGCAAGCACCAAGAGCATGGTATGAGAAGATACATCTCTATCCTTTATCTATTGGTTTTGGAAACTCAGAAGTTTCTCCTACTCTTTATGTTAAAGCAAAAAAAGATATCTTAATTATTATTATCATATATGTTGATGATATGATTATGATAAGTCCCAAGGATTCAGACCTTCAGTTTTTTAAAGCACAACTTAAGCATACATTTGATGTGAATGATTTTCGTATTTTACATTATTATCTTGGGATTAAGTTCAAGTACAGGAATGAGTGTATCTACATAATGAAGCAAAAATACATTGAGAAATTATTAGAAAGGTTTGAAATGACAGATTCCAAGCCTATACAAACACGTACGGATATTAATGTGCCACTAAAGGAAGAAAGAAATTCAGAACCTTTTGATGCTACTTTGTATAGTCAGGGAGTTGGTTGCTTAATCTATTTATGTAATACACGTCCTTGCATTCAGTTTGCACTTTCTCAAGTATTCAGGTTCATGCACGGTCCACTCAAGGACCTTGAGGGGAGATTGTTGGAAACAATGTCAAAATAGCACAAAACCCTAATTTCCAGCATCCCTAATTTTCGGTACTTAACCAAATTTTAGTCACAGAAGATCCAAAAAAATTATTAACTCATCAAATAGTACGTGAGAAGAGCTTTCATTTGGTATATAGCGTTTTGTCATTAGAGGTCCAAAAATGCAAGCAAACCCTAACCCTAATTTCTGCTCAAAAAGTTTTCTTGCATGATATGATTCCTCATATCATGTACATCAAGCAAAGCTAACTCTCTTACTCATCATATGGCTAGATTGAGAGATTGTTGAAGTTTTAACCCTGAAAAACTAATCACAACTCATGAAAAGCCGGATCGCTTTTTTAATGCTATGGCAAGCTATTTAGCTTCTTTTCGCAAGCTTTTCGTCAAATTTTTGTCAAAACTACTAAAGCCTGTTGGGGATAAAGGCCCCAAGGACTCTCCTTTTGTATATTTTGACCCTTCCATGTGAAAGCTCTCTTCGAGAGCTTTCCAAACATATTTTTGTTACATTTTTTGGACCTCGAATTGAGGAATTATAGGCATTTACATTATTTTTATGACTTTTGGTCATTGGCCATGTGTGAACATTCCCAAATGACTTAAAAGTCACTTATCAATAAGACTTGGTCCCACATCTCCATAACTTGATTGGGACTTCTTCAACTTCAGCTTCTCCAAATTTCTGCGTAGGTTTCTCTCTCTACTTTCTCTCTCCTCACGCAACAGCCCACTCCCTTGGTGTCCGGAGCAATCGAGCACACCACGACGAAGCTCTCCGCAGCCTCTTTCAACTAGCATCAGAGCTTTCAGCTGTTCCATCGCGACAAAGTTGCTCGAAGTGCTTTTCTACTTCAGCCTATGTTAAGCTCAAGGTGTTTTCTTGCGTTTGGGAGAATTTCATCGCGAAAAACCTTCTTTTTTCGCGATAAAAGTGCTGTTTTTGGAGGATTACTTCAGCCCGGAGCAAAGCTTAAGCAAATTTTGTGCTTTTTAGAGAGTTTCATCGTGAAGATTCTTTTCTATTCTTCTTTTTGTATCCCCACAGGTCATTTTCAGCATCCACATTGATGATTTTTTCATCTACAGGTCATTTGTGGCAGAAATTCTCTCTCATTTCAAGTCGGAGGACATGTACAAAGATCGAGGAAGTGCATACTTTCTGGAAACTTATTACAGCACGTCATTTCTCCAATTTTACAGGTCATATTGCTGCAAAAATTGGGGCTTTTGTGAAAACAAGCACCCATTGACTTGGCTTTGCATCTTTGTATGCGTTTTGTGGTTGAAAAAACAACAAATTTGTTGTTTTTGATGCAATTACAGCTTGCTGGAATTTTTTGAAATTTTCTGCAGAAAATTTTAGAAACTGATTTTTGCAAGTTTTGAGCAGTTTTTGGGCTTAATTTCTCAGCTATAGTCTCGTAAGGTAATTGCGCACAGGACAACAGGTGAATTTTACCTTTTTTGGTGAAATTTTCAAGCTCTCAGTGTGCAAACATGGCCTCTACCTCCTCTGATGTCAAAAGTTTGTTTGAGATCAAGAGATTTGAAGGTAATGGTTTCGATTTGTGGAAAGAGAGAATGTTAGGCATCCTCTTTCTTAAAGATTGTGAAGGGGCTCTTGAGGAAGTCAAGCCTGAAGATATGACAGATGCAGCATGGATGAACCTAAACAAGAAGGCCATCACTTACATCAAGATGGCTGTCTCAGATGAAATCTTAGTGGATTTGAAAGGCCTTACAAGTGCTTTTGAGGTATGGGAGAAGCTGAAAGCCACTTATGAAAATACCACGCCTGTAAATCAAGTGCATCTTATGCGTAAGCTAGTGTGTATGCAGCTTAATGAGTCAAAAAGTGCAGCTGAGCACTTATCTTCGTTTACAGGTACTCTTTCACAATTGAAGGACTCTGGATTACCTCCATTTGATGATAAGCTTAAGGCCATCTTCTTGTTGATGACCTTACCTGATTCATGGGAAACATTGGTTGTTTCACTTTCGAATAGCCCCAGTCTTACCTTTGATGGTGTAAGGGGTTCTATTTTGAATGAGGAAATCAAGAGGAAAGCTAGTGGAGAGGGCAGTGGTTCAGCCAATTAGGCTAGAGGAAGAACAGGAAAGAAAAGTGAAAATGTACAGAGGAACAGGAGGAAAAGCAAAGGCAAGGCTGAAGTGACTTGTTATCAATGTGGTAGGAAAGGTCACAAGAAGCCTGATTGCAGATTCTATAAAGCTGAACTAGAAAGAAAGAAGAACACAGGTGACAGGAAGAAAAAAGACACCAAGAATGAAGCACATGATACGTCAAAGGACAAAGACAAAGAAAAGGCAGAAGATATACTTTGTGCTACTATGGAAGCAGAGCATGAAGAAGTTATTGATGCTTCTATTAATATTCATGCACAAGACATGCAAATCACAAAGAGGGATTTGATTGATGCCTTGCTTACTATGAATGATGCTTTGTCACAAACATGGATTGTAGATTCAGGTGCATCGTTTCATGTAACTCCTATTAAGGAGTGTTTTACTACCTTTCATGCAGGCAGCCATGGACATGTATATCTTGGAAATAACCATGCTTGTTCTATTGAAGGTATTGGCACAGTGCATCTCACAGTGGATGGTACCAATGAGCTTGTTTTGAATGATGTAAGGTATGTACCAAGCATCAAGAAAAGCTTATTGTCTGTTGGGCAAATGGATATGCATGGATATAGTACCCTCTTTGAGAAGGGGTCATGGAAGCTTATCAAAGGCTCTAGGCTGATTGTTAAAGGTACAAAGAAAGGGACTCTTTATTGCTTGCATGGTAAAGCCTTGCTGGGCAAGTTTATTGCTTTGGCTGAAATCCATTCACATATGGAATTATGGCATAAAAGGCTTGGCCACGTGAGCCAAAAAGGCCTTGATAAACTATGTAATTTGGACAAGTTTGATGCTAAAGGCTCAAAACTTGATTTTTGTAATGAATGCCAATATGGTAAGCAAGTAAAGAATTCCTACCACTCTGGTGTCTCTCGTAAGTCTAATGTGCTTGATTTTGTTCATTCTGATGTTTGTAGCATGCCCACAAAATCTATGGGGGGTGCTCATTACTTTGTTTCTTTTGTTGATGACTACTCTAGGAAGCTTTGGGTATATTTGTTAAAATCTAAAGATGAAGCCTTTTTTAAGAAATTTCATTCATTTGTGACCATTCAAACAGGTAGAAAGCTGAAATGCTTACGTACAAATAATGGGGGTGAGTTTACAAGTGCTGAATTCAATAGATTTTGCGAAAATCTTGGTATTAAGAGGGAGCTAACAGTCCCATACAGCCCCTCTTCCAATGGTGTGGCTGAAAGGTACAATAGGACTTTACGTGAGAGGGTGAGATGCATGCTGTCCCCAGCTAATCTCCCTCATGAATTTTGGGGAGAGGCTTTGAAAACTGCAGTTCATGTTTGCAATCGATCCCCTCATATGTCCTTAAAAGGTGGCATTCCAGAAGAGGTTTGGTCTGGCAAACCAGCTTCATATGACCACCTACGCATCTTTGGTTGTGATGCTTTTGTGCATATAAGGCCTGAGTTGAGAAGCAAGTTAGATGCAAAGTCCATGAAAGGAATCTTCATGGGTTATGGAGATGAAGGTGAAATGGGCTATAGGATTTGGCTACCTCAACTCAAGAAGGTAATACGCAGTCGAGATGTTGTATTTAATGAGGCAAGGCTGCTCAGAAACAATTGTGCCTCTAAAGATGACCATAAAAGAGTCAAATTTCAGCATGTACAGCCACCAATTAAATCTGATATGAACCCTCAGGATGCACCACATATGGCTCGAAATGACAATGAGCCCGTGGTTATTGAGCCAGATGATGCTGGACAGCAAAATGATGATCCTGAAGGGTATATGCAGCCACCTATTCATGCTGAAAACAGGGCTGGAAATGATGTACAGCAGCCCGTTAACAATGAAGAAGTTAATGTACCTCCCGATGTAGATCCATTGCCTGGTAATGTGGATCATTGGGTAAGAAGATCTATACGTCCTAGGAGGCCAGTGACTAGATATGATCCCTCTATACATTATATTATGTTATCAGATGAGGGTGAGCCTCTTACTTATAAAGAGGCAAAGCTATGTGAGCACAAGAAGAAGTGGGAGTTAGCCATGCAGGAAGAGATAAAGGCCTTGCATGCAAATGATACTTGGGATTTGGTTGAGTTACCCAAAGGAAGGAAAGCCATTCCAAACAAGTGGGTGTACAAAATCAAAACTGTTGATGGCAAACCCAAGTATAAGGCAAGGCTGGTTGCTAAGGGATATGCCCAAAAAGAGGGCATTGATTTCCAAGAAGTGTTCTCTCCGGTGGTGAAAATGACCACTTTACGTGTGTTGTTTGCTCTCACAGCTGCCTTGGATTTGGAATTATTCCAAATGGATGTTAAAACAGCCTTTTTGCATGGTGATTTAGATGAAGAGCTGTACATGAAACAGCCAGAAGGATATGCCATTCCTGGAAAAGAGCATCTGGTATGCAAACTGAAAAGGAGCTTATATGGGCTGAAACAGGCCCCAAGACAATGGTATAAGAAGTTTGATGCATTTATGCTCAAACATGGGTTTAAAAGAAGCCATGCAGATCGCTGTTTGTACACCAAAAAGGATGAAGATGGCAGCCCAATTATTCTTGTACTGTATGTAGATGATATGCTGCTGGCTGGGAAGAAAAGGAGCACACTGAATGCTCTAAAACAGAAGCTGAACTCTGCATTCTCAATGAAAGACCTTGGGGAAGCTGAGCATATTCTTGGTATGCGTATTAAAAGGGATAGACAGCAGCATACTTTGCAGGTATCCCAAGAAAAGTACATTGAAAAAGTGCTGGACAGATTTAATGTGGATGATGCTAAGCCTCTTGGAGTGCCATTGCAGCCACATGTTAAGCTTTCCAAGGATGACTGTCCCAAAAATGATGATGCAGCCAATTACATGAAGAGTGTTCCATATGCATCAGCTTGTGGTTCACTTATGTATGCTATGATTGCCACTCGGCGAGACATTGCTCATGCAGTGGGAGTTGTTAGCAGGTTCATGGCTAATCCTGGTAGAGCTCATTGGGAGGCAGTCAAATCTATCTTGAGATATTTGAAAGGGACCAAAAGTAAATGCTTATGTTATGGAAAGGGTCCATTGGAGTTAAAAGGATTTTGTGATTCAGACATGGAAGGTGATGTGGACAAACGCAAGTCCACAAGTGGCTATGTATACATCTTTGCAGGTGGAGCTATTTCATGGTGCTCTAGACTTCAGAGGATAGTTGCACTATCTACTACAGAGGCTGAATATATTTCAGCCACAGAGGCTTCCAAAGAAGCCATTTGGTTAGCTCGCCTCTGCAGTGAGTTTGGGATGCTTGAAAAGGCACCTGTTCTTGGATGCGATAGCCAGAGTGCCATATGTTTGGCAAAGAATGCCATGTTTCATGCTCGCACAAAGCATATTGATGAAGCATATTGATGTGAGATATCACTTCATCAGAGAGGTGTTAGAGGATGGCCTGATCACTTTGATCAAGGTCAATACTTCACAGAATCCTGCAGATGCTCTCACGAAGTGTCTACCCAAGGCACAACATCAGCTATGTATACAAATGGTGGGAGTTACTTAGCTTAAAGGATCCTCCTTGGTCCTTTAAGTGGGAGGTTGTTGGGGATAAAGGCCCCAAGGACTCTCCTTTTGTATATTTTGACCCTTCCATGTGAAAGCTCTCTTCGAGAGCTTTCCAGACATATTTTTGTTATATTTTTTGGACCCCGAATTGGGGAGTTATAGGCATTTACATTATTTTTATGACTTTTGGTCATTGGCCATGTGTGAACATGCCCAAATGACCTAAAAGTCACTTATCAATAAGACTTGGTCCCAAATCTCTCAGAACTTGATTGGGACTTCTTCAACTTAAGCTTCTCCATGATCCATCTTCTTCTCCAAATTTCTGCGCAGGTTTCTCTCTCTACTTTCTCTCTCCTCACGCAGCAGCCCACTCCCTTGGTGTTTGGAGCAACCGAGCACACCACGACGTAGCTCTCCGCGGCCTCTTTCAAAGCCTATGAAAGAAGGCCTTTGGGTCATATCATGAATCCATCCAAGCAACACACGAGGCTTGTTCAAGTGCTCTATGCTTGGAGAAGGTGTATTCATCTTTTGTTGCAGATTTGAAGGAGATTTTGGCAGCCAACCATCGGCTTTAGCTAAGTTTTGTAAGTGGAAAGTTCTATTTTCAGTTCTTCTATTGTTGCTTCTATTCCAAGGCTTAGTGCCTTCTTCTTCAACACAAGGAGGAGTTTCTCTTGCTATTTACGTCATCTCTGATTTATGGTTTCTAAAACCCTAATTTCAAAATTAAGGTTTGATGTACAAACAGTTCTAAACTGTTACTATTCACTTCAATCGCACATATACACACTCTTCATACCTCTTAGGCACTTTATGCACAATCTCTTGTATCCAGATCCCTAAATTCAGCCTAGATTCAATTTTGTAAGCATACATTCAGTTTTGTATAATTTAACACACATTGTAATTTGACATTCAAAATAGATAGTGTAGGTAAGCATTCAACTTACCGTTACACATTGAAAATTGCGTATTCTCTCTCTATTTCTCATTCATCTATTTTTGAGTCTTAAGGTGTGTATGCTAAGGTTCATCAGTTTGAAGATTCTGTAAACCTGTGTATATCATTATTGGGGCCCTCCCACTCCCAACATACACCTCATCTACATGCTTTACTAAGTTGTGTTCACATTGTGGGCTTGTGGAGAACCTTAGTAAAACTATGGTTGCTTGTTTAGAGACGGTTGGCTCATATGTATACCTTGGGATTACCTTACTACAGAGACAAATAGAGTTCCTATACATGCTATGAGGGACAAGTTTGATGCAAGCTTTCTCCACGATTGACCACATTCTCAATTTGAGATTTTTGATAGTTCTAAAGGGAGCATAATGAGGGACAAATTTGATGCAAGCTTTCTCCACTATTGACCACATTTTCAAGTTGAGTTTTTTGATAGCTTAAGGGAGCAAATGGAGACATACACTCTGAGAGGCCCTTTTAAAGCTCCAAAATGTTTAGTTTCGAGATGGATGATAAAGGGCACATATGGACTATACGAATGAGGTTCGCTTCCTTGATGGCTTGTCGAAGGGTTTCACTAACACAATTGAGGGTGATATAGATGTGCCCTCTCACTGACACTTTGGGGAATTTATACCCATGAAATTTAAAGCCTTCATGATATGACATGTTATTAGTGGTGGTATGATAACAACCATGTAGGTATATATTATGCTATATGCTGATGTTATTATTCTGGTATCTCAGTCCAGGATGGGGATTCAGTCTCATCTACATGTTCTAGATATATGGTGTCCACATTGTGGGCTTGTGGAACTTTAGTAAAACTTAGGTTCTTATCCTTCACATCTGAGCAAAGGTAAAAAGTATATGTATGCTTATGTTTGCTCAAGGACAGCTGAGGTGCTTGGCTGGCTCATGTGTACGTTGAGATTACCTTACTACAAAAAAAAGAGATAGTGTTCCAATAGAGAGAATTTCATCAGGCCCTCTTTCAAGTGCCCCAAAGTAAGGTTTTTCTCTTCAACACCAAGGTCACCCCCTCACTCATGTATGATATTGCAATTTGGAAACCTCGCATATGTGAACTCAAGTTAGCGAGGGGCCTCTGATTATGATGTTGTCTCCAACAATCCGAGGCAAACACTTAGTACCACATGACATCATCAGAGCAGAGTTCTTCTCTCTGATTTCATGATTTGAATCGTGCCTCATACACCAATCTCTCTCTCTCTCTCTCTCTCTCTCTCTCTCTCTCTCTCTCTCTCTCTCTCTCTCTCTCTCTCTCTCTCTCTCTCTCTCTCTCTCTCTCTCTCTCTCTCTCTCTCTCTCTCTCTCTCTCTCTCTCTCTCTCTCTCTCATACACACAGAGCATGTGCGTGTGAGAGAGAGAGAGCACACACGCGCGGGTGATATTTATACACAAGTTGGACAGAACGTTACCGATGGCCCATTGGAGCATAGAATCCAGTGAGGCAAACCCTCCATCTGCATCACTGTCGTCGAATTCAGCCTCTTCGCCAGGGGGATGGCTCTGTAGCTGGTCTACATGTATTGAAGTAGCCCAGCTAATGGAGGAAAAGTTGACGGAACCCCCGTTTGTATCCAAAGCGAGGAGAGGACAAATACGAAGGAATAAGACAAGTGGTAAAACTCTCCGGAAAGAAGCCAACATTGTCACAGCTGACCTCCCTCGGCATGCAGCGCTGAATGCCCCTGCGCAAGCTGGAACCGAATCGATCAAAGCCGATGTCGTATAAGTGACCCGATTGATCGACTCGGATCCGGCAAATAAATTAGTCACAATTCACGAATACAGTCCAACTAGACAAATGATAGTCCGAGTTCGCTGGCTTAGTGGTTGGGCCTCTCCTCTCTTGAGGCAGGGTGAGGGTTCAATCCCTCGCAGCGACGTGTAAGGGACATGTAATTTGGAAAGACCTTACATTGTGGCTGAGTACCACCGTTTGTCTATCCCTGCGGTAGTGTTGACCGCCGTTTAAACCAGCCTTATAAACCCCTGTTCTTGTGGGATAAGGGGGGTCCCATGGGTACTATGCCCTTCCTTGTACAGTTGCAATTTCAAAGTTAAAGTCCGGGGGAGTAAGCTTCGGCCGAATATCCTAATTGTGATCAGGTTGAGAGAATTGAGAGTAGGAACATTTACATGTGTAAATGTGAAGAAGTGGTGAAGTTGCAACAGGTGCAAAATTCGATGCTAATGTTTTGGTCAGTTCTCCTTCCACAGTGTAAAGTTTTGAGCAAGCAAGCACTCAATCTTTAAGTTGGAAGGTAAGCTACCTATGGCTAAAATCAATTGAATAAACAGGTTGTAATTTGAGAGAACTATGCATTAAAAGTTATAGGTCTCAAAGTCGACTATAGAGAAGTACAATTTTAGACATAGGTGGATTGTTTGAATCATTTCTCAAGATCTACTAATAGATGATTTAACTTGGATAAGGTGCGCAAACATTAGGCAACACTTCATACAAAGTTTCATTGAAAACTTTACACATTTGGTTAGGCAATGAGTGAGTTAAGTGCAACAGACTTTTCTGAGTAATGACTTTCTTCACAGTTAGTTAAAAATTTTGATAATCTTGTATTGATCATCCAAATTGGTAAAGGTTTTGAGTTATTCTTGATATAGAGGTGCTCTAACATCAAGGATAGCTTGTTCTTTTGGAGATTAACGCTCTTCTTCAGTGGTATCAAAGCAGGAATCATCAAAATAGAAGAAAGGAGGACCCCGACTGTTGCAGTCATACAGAAATCAAAATTTGAAGGTTCAAAAGGTGAAAGCTTTAAGGGAAAGCTTGAGAAGGAGGCCTGAAGCTATCAAGAATATCAAAAGGAACTTCATTTGAAGTAAAGGTACACTTATTCCTCACAAAGCTTGAAGAATTTAATACACATGTGAAGAAAGGATGGGAGATTCTCTTCGGATAAAGAAATTGGATAGAGAAAACTATCGAGCTTGGTCAATGAGGATGGAAGCTCATCTCATGAGCAAAGACCTGATAGGTTACATCACAGGTGAAGAAGGAAAACCACAATTCAGAGATCCTAGTGTTCCAACTAGGGATGAACTCTCATATTTGAAGACTTGGATGAAGAAGGATGCTCAAGCAAGGAGAAGTATCTACATGGGAGTTAATGACTACTTGCTACCTCATATTAGAGGACTTGAAAGTGCAAGTGACATATGGAATGCTTTGGAGGAGCATTTCCAAAATACTACAAAGTCAAGGAAGGCATCCTTATGGGCAGAGTTTACCAAATTCAAGAAGAAGGCCTCTCAATCTGTTTCTGATTATGTAACAAGGATAAAGGACGTTGCAGATGCATTAGGAGCAGTTGATGAAGATATTGAGGAGGGTAAATTGTTAAGGCAAATTCTCACAGGTTTGAGAGGAGATGAGAAATGGAAGCCATTCATTTTGTCTACTGAATTGTCACTAGATCATTTCACTCCTGATTTAAATCAGTTGCTAGGACACATGCTAACCTTTGAGCAGGATGTCAAAGGTGATGGTGATAAGAGTGCAGGTCAAGCAATGTATTCAAAGGATAAGAAGAAGAATAGCAAAGGCAACCAACAATTAAATGAAGAAGAATGTACATCTAGCCAAGCCAACTTCCTAAGAGGAAGAGGAGGTGGCTAAGGTAGAGGAAGAGGCAGAAGCAATAAAGATGGAGCCAAAGCTTGATGGATTTGTGGTAAGACAAATCATTTAGCTCATGATTGTTGGCATAATAATCAGAATAATGGAGGATATAATCAGAACTTTAATTCAAGAGGAAGAGGTGGTAGAAACCAAAGAGGAAATTTCAGAGATAGAGGTTACTTTGGAAAAAATGTAGATAGAGGATTCCAAAGTCAGTCCTACAACAATACCTACTACAATTATGCTTCAGATCAGAAAGAAGATTCAACCTTAATCATGAATGCAACTTGTGAAAGACAAAGTGAAGACCAAAGAGTCTTTACATTGACTCAGGGTGTGGCAATCACGTGAGTGATAATATAGCCTTGATGACTGATTTGGAGAACAAAGTAACTAATCATGTAGTTCAAACAGGTGATAATACAAAGCACAATGTGAAGTCATTTGGATCAGTGAAGGCCAAGGATGGAAGTACTCTTCTGAGTAAGGTCTTGTATGTTCCTACAATTCCAAAGAATTTGATAAGTGTAGGGCAAATTGTTGAAAATGGTTTTGAAGTAAGGTTCACTAATGATGGAGTTTTTGTGGAAGACCCTAGCAATGGGTATAAACAAATTGTTTCAAGGAAGAAAGAAGGAAGACTCTTCACATTGAAGATTCCAGGTAATGTTTGTCATGCCTTGTTCACTTATGGAGGACATAAGATCTATGAGTTACATCTTTGGCATAAAAGGCTTGGAAATTTCAATGAAAGAGGTATTAAAGATATGGTTAACAATGGTTCAGTGCTTGGATTGCCTAATGTTGCAGGTCAACATATGACATTCAGATGTGAGGCATGTCAATTAGGTAAGGCTCATAAGCAATCATACAATAAGCATGGATTTATGTATTCAGAGAAGCTTGAATTGGTACACACAAATGTGTGGGAACCATAAATGGATTTTAGTATAAATGGTTCAAGATATTATGTGATTTATGTTGATGATGCTACCAGGTGGATCACTATATATGTGATCAAAGATAAATCAGAGGTATTCAACACATTTAAACATTATCATGTGTATGCAAAAAGAATCATGGGTCAAAAGTTGAAGAGACTAAGGTGAGATGGAGGGGGAGAGTATTTCTCTAATGAGTTCAGTGATTACTTATGGAATGCAGGTATAAAAAGGGAAGTTACTTGCAGGTACTCCCCTCAACAAAATGGTGTAGTAGAAAGGAGAAATAGAACTCTTGTTGAGTTTGCAAGATCAATGATGAAGGAGAAAAATTCTCCAAATTATTTGTGGGTTGAGGCTGTAAGTACAGCTACATACTTGGTTAATAGGTTACCATGTAAAGCTTTGCATGGTATGACACCATATGAAGCTTGGTGGGGTAAGAGACCTACCTTAGATCATTGCAAAATATTTGGATGTTTGGCTTATGCATATGTGCCATCTCAGTTGAGGCATAAATTGGAACCTAAAGCTGAAAAGTATGTGTTCATTGGATATGATGATAAACAAATGGGTTATAGGTTGTGGAGTCCATCTACAAAGCAATTCCTTGTATCAAAGGATGTTACATTTAATGAGCAAGGTACTTGGTATGCAGGTACAATCAATAATCATGCAGGTGATGAAGAAGTTTTGCATTAGAAGAAAGGTAAATCAAAGGTTCAAATATTTGATGAAGAAGAGAACAATGAAGTACAAGTTGAGGTTGAAGAGGTGCCAAGATTTGATCCAGAATGTGATGAACCAGAAACTTCAAGAAGTGGAGAACTCAGAAGTTCATCAAGACACAAATGGCAACCTACAAGGTATAGCTATGACACTTCTTTTTTGACTACTAAAGATTATGCTTACATGGTGAAAGCAAATGAAGACCCTTCTACATATGAACAGGCAAAAGGTAAGGAAAATTGGGAGAAAGATATGCAAGAAGAGTATGATGCATTGATGGAGAATGAGACATGGGATTTGGTTCCTAAACCAAATATTCAGAAGATCATTGGATGCAAATGGGTCTACAAGACAAAGAGGTATGCATATGGAAGTGTGTCTAGGTATAAACTAGACTTGTTGTGAAAGGATATGCTCAAACATATGGGATAGATTATCATGAGACCTATAGTCCTGTGGCAAAGATGACAACTATCAGGACACTCATAGCCATTGCTGCATGTAAAGGTTGGAGATTATGTCAATTAGATGTGAAGAACGATTTTCTTAATGGCTATATTTCAGATGATGTTTTCATGGAGCAACCACAACGGTTCAGATATAAAAGGTATTCAGAATATGTATGTAAGCTCAAGAGAGCTTTGTATGGTTTGAAATAGGCCCCAAGGGCATGGAATTATAGACTTGTGAAGTTCTTGAAGGAACTTGGTCTCCAAGTATCTAAATCTGATAGTAGCTTTCTTGTTAAAGCAAGTGATGATGGTTTTATTTATATGTGCATATATGTTGATGATATAATCCTTACAGGTACATATGAGAAGGGCATACAAATCTTGAAGAAACAAATGGAAAGAGAGTTCAAGATTAGTGAATTGGGAGACTTGTCATATTTCTTGGGCATGGAAATCTCATATACTCAACATGGAGTGTATAAATCTCAAGAAAGGTATTTGAAGAGCTTGTTGATCAAGTATAAAATGGAATATTGCAGGGTAGCACCTACTCTAATGGAGGTCAATCACAAATTGAGCAGATATGGAGGAGAATAATTCAAGGACATTAAGCTATATCAAAGTCTGGTTGGTACTCTAATCTATGCTACATTAACTAGGCCTGATTTGTCATATGCAGTTGGAGTGTTGTCTCAATTCATGCATTGCCCTAGGAAAGAACATTGGGTTGCAAGACAAAGAGTGTTGAGATACATTAAGGGTACACTCAAGGAAGGTTTGTATTATGGTTTTACATCAGATACAAACATCAAGTTATATAGTTATACAGATTGGGCAGGTAATCCTAATGATAGGAGATCAACATATGGATACTTGTGTTATGTGAGAGATAAGTTAATCTCTTGGTGTTCTAAGAAGCAACATACAGTTGCTTTAGCATCTACAAAAGCAAAGTACAAAGGAATGGTTGAAGCTGCAAAGGAGGTCATATGGTGGAAAACTCTCATGAAGAGTTTTGACATCATTTAGAGTACACCCACTATTCATGGAGATAATTTGACTTCATTATATCTAGCTGTTAATCTTGTTTTTCATGCTAGGACTAAAGATATTGAGATTCAATATCACTTCTTAAGATAGAAGGTGATTGACAAGGAGATTGAAGTCATACATACTTCAACAAAAGATCAGATTGCAAATATGCTAACCAAAAGCTTGGATGGACCAAAGCTATAGAGATTTAAAGACATGGTAGGTATAAAAAAGATGGAGAAAACCTCAATTGATGATTGAGGGGGAGTTATTAGTGCATGACAACCACAAATTGATGTTTTGGAGGCTTGCCGGGGATCGAGTCTACGACGAATGTGTGATGGTAAGAGTATAGCAAGAAGTAGCGTTGGAAGGTAAAAATTTCAGTTTTTGTTGTTGTTTTTACTTAGTTTTTAGTGTTTTTCACCTCCCCCACACTCCATCTTCATCATCGCATCATCATCTTCATCTCCAAAAAAATCAGAAAATTCACCATATCCACCCATTCTCCTCATTTCCCCTCATTTGTGCATGCGAGAGAGTGAGAGAGAGCTTTTGTGCTTGTGTGTACTTCTGTTTTCTTGAGTTTTCTTGCAGGTACAGAGCTCCAGTGCATCAGGAAGGCTGCAAAAAAGTAAAATTTTCAGTTTCTGTCAGAAATTGCCGACTGTGTCAGACCATCGCGATGGTCTGCAAAGTTCGGATTTTGAGGAAGGCGAGTTCACCACCGTGTAGGCGACCCCTGCGTGAGTAGAAATCCATAGCTGCATCTCAAAAAATCACTGTTTGGTGGACCATCGCGACGGTCTCTGACCATCGCGATTGTGTCACACCATCGCGATTGGCTCACGCCATCGCGACGGCTTGGCCGGACCATCGCGACGGTCTCTGACCATCGCGATTGTGTCACGCCATCGCGATTGGCTCACGCCATCGCGCCGACGGTGCCACGTGGCAATTCAGACCATGGCGACGGTGCACTCCAGACCATCGCGACGACACCCTCACACCATCGCGACACTTCAAAAATTCAGACCATCGCGATTGGCTCACGCCATCGCGCCCAGACCATCGCGGTTGGCTCACGCCATCGCGTTCAGACCCTCGCGTTCAGACCATCGCGTTCAGACCATCGCGTTCAGACCATCGCGTTCAGACCATCGCGACGGTTCACTTTGGACCATCGCGATTGTGCACGTTGACCGTTGACTGACGCCATCGCGATTGTCCACTTTCACGCCATCGCGATTGTGCAATCTCACGCCATCGCGACGGTCCCATTTCACTCCATCGCGACGGTGCCATACCAGACCATCGCGATTGTGCAATCCCACGCCATCGCGATTGTGCAACCTCACGCCATCGCGATTGTGCAAATCCAGACCATCGCGATTGTCCGCCAGTTCACGCCATCGCGACGGTGCACCCTCACGCCATCGCGACGGTGCACCCTCACGCCATCGCGACGGTCCCAGACCATCGCGATTGTCTCAGACCATCGCGATTGTGCACGCCCATCGCAAATTTTAGGGTTTCATTTTTTGGCCAATTTTGGGGCTATTTTTGGGAAATTTTTGGGTGATTAGACTCATAGGAGACCCCTTAGCTCATATTTGGAGAAAAACCTGTTTGTCAGTTTTTACCCCCCAGGGCCTGAACGGCCATAACTTTTTCATCTGAAGTCCGTTTTTTGAGCTTAATAGCTCATTAGAAAGCTCTTGACGAGTACTACGTGACCTCAACTGTTTTTTTCTTAAAGGATACGTCTATTTTTAGATAAGCTATTTTGAGGTTCACCTAGTTTGGGACTAGAAAGCCAGGGGGCAAACATTGAAAATTTGGGCAAAAGGGAAGGGACTTAAAAGGTGTATATACTCAAGTGCTTGATCATCCAACTGTGAATTGGTCTAATATTGGATTTTTCCAGGTCTAGCAAGGGCAATCAAAGGCAACCAAGGCAAGGCAGTGAAGGGCATAAAGCTTGGGAAGCGCGGCTTCTTGGGCATCAGAGCAACCAGAAAAGCTGACTCGAGGTTGGAAGATTACTCAACCCCCTCAGTCAATTCTTAGCTTAGGCTAAACGGTAGCATTGTGGATTAAAGACGATAGGAACGCCTCAAGTTCAAGATATTTAATTCTTTCAAGTTTAAGACTACAAGTAAAGGTGTGTGTGACGAAAACCTAAAGGAAGGAACATAAGTCTGACGGAACGAGAACTCAAAATTATAATGGAAAGTCGAATTCCTGATGCATACATTAAGACAAGAATCTAAAGAAATCTAAAAAGAATCAAGAAAGTAATAACAAAGAATCATTGACGATCTGAGCGTGTACTGAGTGTGCAAGGAAGAAAATTAATGAACCTTAGATCGGGCAAACATATAGGTAAGTCAGACCGACGAAGCCTTAGATCATCAGAGGCAAGTGTAAGAACTACTGCACGATCGTGGGCTCAACAATTGAATAGTAATTACCCCTACGAGAGCTCAGACACTAGTGAATCAGAAATGGCATTTAGCACAGACAGACCAGAAGGAGGGTCGAATGTAGCCTACTTAGAAAAACCAGAAGGACCCTATAGAACGCAACTAGAGTTTCTCCGAACCAACCGATTAGGTGCTCGCATCTATGAGGATGGTTTGCGAAGGCAAGTGGTGCAAATGCACAACCCCGATCAACCCATTGGATTGGAACATCCAGTGGTGAAATTCGAGAGAGACACGTACATAGACAAGGAAGGAACGATGTACATCTTAAGTACGCAGCCAAACAATACCAACGAGTTTGGCGTGATTCAACCAGATACGGAAGCAAAATCTCAAGGAAAGGAACCATTAGAAGAGCCTAGAACACCTAGAGGGAAATCTGTACTGACACGAGTACTAATCCCAGAATGGATCCCTGAGGACAACAGAAGCATAGAGTTGTTTGTAAATAAAGAAACTGATGAAGCCTTTTGGAGATACAAGACCGAAATACTTAGTGAGGTAGGTATCATCACGATATACGAGTTCAAGGACCCGGATACACCTGGAAAGGTTGTATACCTGGATGAGACTTCAGAAAGAGTCTTTGTGGTACCTGACCGTGCAAAAAACACATACACATGGAGAGGTGAATTGGTATTCCCTCCATCTAGAACAAACATGAATACAAGTCAACAAGGGGCAAGAACATCCTCAACCCATGGAAATCAAAGAGAGGGGAATAAAGAGAGACCGGAAGTAAGCTTCACTCATCCCATAGGGAGAGATAGAACAACCACGGACACTAATAGAGCGGATAGACAAAGAGATCATGGAGTACTAGGTGGTAGAGATGATTTTCCTCTACCAAGACCACGCGAACACGCAAGAACATTGAGACCCACTCACTTAGTAAAATCAATGAAGAATTACTTTGATGGGACAGGAGATCCCTATGACCACGTCGCAGAATTCAAGCAAGTACTAAGAGCAGAACAAGTCGAAGACATGTTCACGCAATACAACGCATTTGGACTAACGTTAAAGAATACAGCTTTAACTTGGTTCCAACCATTGCAACAAAGGCAATTTAGAGACATCCATCACTTTTTAGAGTCATTCATCACTGAATTCTCTAAAAGTGGGATTAGACATGACACGTCTTCGCTGATTCATAGCTTTAAACAGACCCCTCAGGAAACAGTTAGACTGGCAGGACGTAGGTTTAGACAATATGTTGAACGATGTCCAATGCAAGAGCTACCCTCACAAGCTAAGCAAGTTTCATTGTTTTTAGATGGCTTGTTGAGCTCTAAACTACGCTCCTATGTGTACCTAAAAGAACCCAGAACGCTAGAGCAATGTGTAAGAATTTGTATAGACATTGAGGACAACTTAGGAGACGAGTTGGAACTCTCAAAGGTCTATAAGGACTCAGACTGTTCATCTCTAGCATCCACAAAATTGTCTAACTCGATAGAAGACCTAGCAGAAAAAGTGGCCCAGAAACTAGGAGTTTCTAGCAAACCTAGGGTGCTAACTAACAAGCGTTGTTACACCTGTGGTGGTGATCATATGGCAAATGTGTGTCCCAATGCACCACAACCACAAGCCAACCCTAGTGGCCAATACTGTACAATTGAGAGAAGATACACGAATCATACGGCTCAGGACTGCCCATACAACAAACAAACCGTGAGACAGAACTACCCGCAAGCATATCCGCAACCAGGTAGGTATCAAGGCCAATACAATGCTCAGCCTTATTACTATAGGCCTCCTCAGAACTACCCATACCAGGCTCAACAGAGACCTCAACCTGTCTTAGCTCAGCAGCCACCCCCACCAGCGAATGTCATCTCAGTCAAATACGCTGCTGCAGAAGAGAACCTAAGTAGGGCCTTAGTGCCTTCTTCACCTTTGATCACAGAGAGTGACCCACACTCAAACAGTTTTGACTCTACGCATGTAGATAGTCCACCCGCATATTACACAGAGTCACCAGAACATGTGGAGACATATCATTACGATAGTCCACTAGTGGAACCTAGTTGGGAGCCCGACTATGCTAATGTGATGTACACAAACCCAAATCCACGGCCCCAAATAAGACAACAAAGACCACAGGGCCCTAGAGGACCATGCTTTAGGTGCCAAGGAGATCATTTCATAAAGGACTGTCCACATCCCCCGATATCAGGACAATCACAGTACTATAACATCCAAGGCTTTTGTGCTGATTGTGGCAAAGAGCACATAATCAAAGATTGTCCTAAGAATCCAGTTAACGCTTCGAATGTGACACCGATCAATGTGATAGGTATTGTGAATAACGTAGATGGATCCAACCCTACATACGTGCCTATCCAAGCGATAACAAGAGCCCAGGCGCTCTTACAAAACCAAAAGCTTAATCAGGAGAAAATAGCTGGAACTAGTGAAGTTGCAGAATCTAGCAGTAAAAAGACAAAATCTTGGAAAGATTCTAGAGAAAGAATTAAGAGAAAATGGAGTAAAAAGATAACTGAGTTGGAAGGAAGTTTAAAGGAATCTAGAGCCAAAATCCAAGAATTGACTTCACAGGAATTGAATCAAGAGAGTCCAGCTCAAAAATCAGGATCAGTTTTAGCGGAACCCATACCAGAAAATCTAGACATGATGTTTCGTGCATATCAGGCTAGATTAAAAGAGGGACCTCAGGTAGCTGAAATGAGCAAAAACTACCCTCGAGCTGATCTAGAAATCGAGAGAACTAAACTGTGCATGAAGATGGTAGAACTAGCACAAGCTTTGTTCGACGCCTCTAGATATCTTAATTGGAATAACATGGCAAAACCTGAATTACACTTTCAAGGACTAATGGAGAGGCTAGAATATTTGATTGAAAGCAAAGAGAAAAAGGATCAGCCTAGGAACCCTATTGTCCCAGAGACACAGGAAAGGAATGCACCATCCCTGTCTCAAGTACCCAATACAGAAAGTCAAGATAACCTATCTTCCATACATAGGTACTCACATGAATTTTTGAGAGAGATCCAAGAAGAGAAATTGAGAAAGGAACAAGGAACCCATCCTCCTATTCAAGAAATAGACGACTTGCAGGAACAATTTCCCCAAGACATCCCCTCTATTTACGATGATGTAGAGGAAGAACAACTGAGTGAACATACAGGATTTGAATCTAATTCTTTACAAGAATTACCTCAGTTCACAGGACCTTGGGAAGCAAAGTCTATTAGTATGAGAGCACCCACGATAATAGTGAGGAATGAAGAATCAGTAATCCCTAGAAACACGGAAGTGATCAAGAACACTAAAGTACAGTGTAACCTTACTCTGGAGGAGTTATTAAAGATAAAACCAGAATTGTGGAAGCATGTAGCAAATCAATTCCCCGAGCTTGCTACTACTCCCTCACAAATAGGATCACAAAATAAGGTACCAGAAATACCCGTAGAAAAGATTGGAGATGTAAGCGAAGGAGAGGAAGGTAACACTTATCTTCCGATAACCCATCAAGGCTACACCACGAAGGCCATCTTAGACTCATGAGCCGGAGTAGCCATTGCTACCATCGCTTTATGGAAACGTTGGGGTAAGCCAGCATTGAGACCCACCAGGATGAAGCTACAAATGGCTGACGGACACATAGAAAAACCATTAGGCTTACTAGAAGGCATATCTCTCACCACTTGTGGCGTAGAATTTGAGCATACCTTTGCCATTTGTGACTTTGCAAAAAACCATGCTTATGAGATGATATTGGGACGACCATTCATGCGTCAGTTGCAAATTGTACAAGATTGGGGAACTAATTCTTTGTACTTGCAACATTTAGGAGTGACTACCAAAGTCAATCTTAAAGACTATTCACATCGAGATGTACCCCCAATATAATGGAATACCATCCATAAGACACCAGTAGAAACGGAATCCGTGCACTCATTAGAATCAGACCCTTCTTGGTTGCATGAGGATACCCATTTATGGATGTGTAAAGTAGCAAAACAGGAGGAAGAAAGGTTAGAAGCCAGGACCTTAGGTGCAGAACAACATCCACGAACCCTTCAAGACCAAGCTTATGCACCTGTAGTATTTCCAGACGAAGAGTTTGAACCCCATGGTTGGGCAGAAATCCTAGCAACCATGGATGTAGCCATCAATGAAGAACAATGGACACCCCACTGTGACGAGGATGGCTATGACATTTCAGTTTTCACGATAGAGCCAATCATGTGCGATGCAATTTTAGAAGAGTGTGAACCTAACACTGATGCATTTGAGGATGCAAGTGATTTTGATTTAGAATCAATTATCATGGACCCACCCTTTGCATCAGAGGAAGAATATTTCTACGAAGTAGAAACTCACCCTCAGAGACACGAGGAAATTACGAATGAGGTGAGGTTAGCCACAGAAGTGACTAGCAAGAGTGAAGGCAAGAAAAGAAAGAAGAAAGAAACCATGTCAGAAAAAGAAGAATCTTTGTTTGAAGTACCCGAGAATTTCAAGAAATATGAAATTGAAGATAGAAGAATCATGGTACGAATGCTTAATAGAAAAGCGAATGACGGACAAGTATATGATAACCGAGAGAAAACCAAGAAAATAATAGTTGCTATCGAAGGAGAAGAAGAAAAATGTACATACATAGGACATGATTTGACAACTGAAGAAGAAGAAGAATTAGTTGCCCTATTGCGCGAATATAGAGATGTGTTCGTTTGGAGTTACAAAGATTTGAAAGGAGTAGATCCAGATATATGTTCTCATAGAATCCCTATGACTCCAGATGCAAAACCGACAAAACAGAAACCGTACACGTACAATGATAATTACGCTGCGAAGATTAAAGAGGAGATAGATCGCTTGATAGAAGCAGGATTCATTTACGAAATTGAGCACACCGAATGGGTATCCCCCATTGTGGTTGTGCCCAAGAAGAATGGAAAATTGTGTGTGTGTATTAACCTTAAAAAAGTTAATGCCGCCACCATTAGAGATAGTTATCCTCTTCCTATCACGGAACATCTATTGGAAAGAGTTGCGGGCAAGGAAGTTTACAGCTTTCTTCATGGATTTTCAGGCTATAATCAAGTTGCCATTACTCCAGAGGACCAACACAAGACGGCATTTGCCACTGAATGGGGCATATTTGCATTTCGTGTGATGCCTTTTGGCTTAACAAATGCACCCGCCACTTTCCAGCGACTCATGTGTCATGTTTTCAAGGAATTCTTACGCAAAAGTTTGGAAGTTTATGTCGACGACATATGTGCTCATTCAAATGTAAGACAGACACATATCCCAGAGTTAAGGCAAATATTTGACAAATGTCGAGAATATCAGGTTTGTTTGAACCCAGAAAAGTGCGTTTTCATGGTCAGACAAGGCAAAATTCTAGGACACATTGTGTCAAAATTTTGAAGTCTTAGTCAGGAAAGGAAAGACACATCTCAGAGCTGACCACCTTTCAAGATTAACCTCAGGAGAAGCTCCTCAAGGAGTAGTGGATGATCTACCAGATGCATACTTGTTTAATCTTGAGATAGCACCAGAATGGGCTAAACCTATAGTCCCTATTCTGACATACGGACCCAAGAATCCTAGGATAAAGATCAAAGAAGGAGAGATTACCAAGTCTCAGAGATACCAAATAATGGCAGGAAGCATATATAAACAGGATAATCAAAAGATTCTTGCTTGTTGTGTAGATGAATCAGAACATGCGAATTGGTTGCAATTAGCACACATAGGTGCATTAAAGCAACATCATTCAAAACATCAAACATTACAGACCCTGCATAGATTAGGAGTATATTGGCCTACGATGGAAGCAGATGTCTACAAGTTGTGTAAGGAATGCCATTTTTGTTGTGAAAGACCACCAGTAGAGTATGCTACACTATATCATGTGTCTCTCACACCAGACTGGAGTGAACAATTAGTGACATACTTGAGGACGAACACATTCCCTCAAGGCATGACCTTAGCTCCACAACGTAGTCTAGAGCAGGAAGCTCAAGACTATTCACTTATTGGCAATAACCTATACAAAAGAGGACGAGATGGATATCTACGACAATGTGTTCATGAGAGCGATTATCTGAGCATACTAGAGACTGCACACCAAGGTGTTGCAGGAGGTCATTTTGGACCCGATAGGATAATCAAAGCCATCCTCTTCGCATTAACTCAGTTTCCTACTCGCAGAGATGAAATGCCATTGAAACCCATGATGGGCGGACGTGCATTTTCAAAGTGGGGTATAGACTTTGTAGGACCCATTAACCCCCCTGCAAAAGGTACACATGCGGAATACATTATTGTTGCCACAGATTATCTTACGAAATGGGTAGAGGCAAAAGCCACGAAAAAGAATGATGCACACACAACTGCAAAATTCTTATTTGAGAATGTCTTCACAAGATATGGATTGCCTATAGAGTTAGTGAGCGATCGAGGCACTCACTTTCTAAACCAAGTCATTGAATATTTGTTACAGGATTTTATGGTGATTCACAAGAAATCCGCACCATATCATCCTCAGGCCAATGGTCAGGCTGAAAGCACTAATAAGATCCTTTGTAACGTACTGACGAAACTCGTGAACAACAAACGTTCAGATTGGGACAAACAGTTACACCACGCTGTTTGGGCATATCGAGTGGCCTACAAGACCGTACTCAATGCAACTCCCTTTCAGATGGTTTTTGGTCAGAATGCTGTGCTTCCTTTGGACTTCTTGATACCGACCCTTAAGGTTGCACAAGAACATCAGTGGACCGGCCATGAATTATCAGCGAGAATAATGGACTTGGAACGATTAGGAGAAACCAGGCTAAAGGCAGCAGCAGGAATATATGCAGCGAAGAAGCGACAGAAAGCATATTTTGATGCACATGTGAAAGATAAAGGCTTAAAAGAAGGAGATTTAGTTCTGGTATATACGCTAAAGCAACACGCACGTAAGTTAGAAAAGCGAGGTTATGGACCTATGATCATTAACAGACTCTCAACAAGTGGAGCAGTACAATTAGCCACTTTAGAAGGAGATATAATGTCTAATTATATTAGTGGCTGTAGAGTCAAGTTATATCAGGAACCTCTTACTGAGGATATACTTAGATGACTCACGTTGGCAAAGAAGCGTAAGGAGGAAGAAAATAGAATACGAGCGGAAGCTCAGGCAGAAGCAATAGAACGCATTAAACGCATGAAGTTAAGAAGACAAGGACTAGGGAGAGAACATTATAACCATCTGGAAACTACACCCAGATATCCCATGGCCAGGTGTCAAGTAAAGTCAACCACTCATCCTAGTATAGTGGACAGGAGACCATTCATTACAGTCAGGCTAGAGCATGGCAACCCTTGCCAAGAGCTCAGGGCTTTAATTGACTCAGGTGCTGCGACTAGTGCGATTAGATGGTCCCACTATAAGGATTCAAGAATAGAAATGCGGCCAATTGAGGCATACCTCATAGGCCTAGGAGGCATGGAAACCCCTTGCATGGGTGAGGTGGACCTTCCTATCCTCATTAAGGATGTGACCATGACAGCGAAGCTACTAGTGTGCCATGATGACGACCTGATAGAACCCCTAATCCTTGGCCAAGATTGGCTATACGATCACTCAGTGGACCTAAATCTTAGACAAGGCTCCTTACAGATTGGAACCTTAGAACAGAAGCGAGTGATACCGCTTGACTTCCCTAATGGCATTCCGTTTGAGGTTTGTAACCCTAGACCCTATGAAACGCATGTGACGGAAGACCGGAAGATCTTGGGTCAGACCAGTCACGTTACGTCTAATCCAACCCACTCGGGCTTGGCTAGGGACAATTGTCAATCAGAAGGACGATAGGAGATCTTCCCTGGGGCTTCCTGCAAACTAGAAGGGGAAGCTACCCAACCGCTAGGGCAGATGAACACAATCAGCGGTCAGGTGGGTTGCATCAGCGGCCAAATGAGCACAACACCCTGCGGTGCTCATCCTTCCAAACTTGCTGCGGACTGGCCTAGATTAAAGATACATAACGAATCACTTCCTAATGGGCAGGTCACGCAAGTGTTGGATCTCCCTTCTCTTCCAAAGCAGAGCGTCCAATGGACCTCTCAAACCAAACCTCGAAGGAGTCAACCACAACAGAGGAACCCAGAACGACGACACCACCCGACAAGGCAAAGAAAGCAGCAGTATCAACATCACAGAACAAGTGGCATGAAACAAATATGGGTGCCAAAAGGACAGCAACCACAGGCTATTGGCAACACTGCAGACGCGAACAGGACAAAGTTGCAACAGAAGCAGAGTTCGCATCCAAAGTCCCCTCGATCTTCTTCTACACGTACCAGTACTCGACAAATTTGGATCGCCAAGAAATATCTTATCCATAGACCCACACCCATGCAAATTTGGGTACCCAAACCATGTATTATAGCCCAACCCTCTAGCCATGTAATATATCCCCCTCAGAAATCTTTTCATCCTTCAATACCACCAAACCCGATACCGCTTTTTGTCCCTCAGCAGGAACACACCACCCACTCAAAGACTCTTAGGAAATGGATACCGAAACGTATCCAGACGTCTTCTTGTACCATCGTATCTAACAATTCTCCCACCCCGTTTAAACTCCACCCTTGTACTAATTCACCCTCAACCAAACCTTGTATAAATTCATACACCCAAACCCCACATCATGCATAATAACGGCTCATCAAGAAATGTATGCATAATCTGACCATGTAGGTGTCTAGAGACCTGCATTAGTTTTGCCAATAATCATTGCATTAATCACTTCACGACACTTGGCTACACGGGTTACACATCAGTTGTGGAAAGGGATTGCGGTCTCACCTTAATGGGATCATAATTAATTTCCATACTCATGTGTTAATCTTTTGTAGCAGATCTTTTCCATTAGCTCATCAGTCATCATGCAAACCGAAGCAGGACCATCGGAAGCAGGCCCCAGCGTAGCTGCGGTGCCCCTCAATGTTTTACGAGCAGAATCCCACCCGACCGCTCCACCGCCAGAGTTCCAAGGATTTCCGGGACCCATGCCAATCGATAACCCACCTATGGGATACACAGAGAAGATACACCGTAACTCTCATTGGTTCCAAGGCCTAGCAGGACCGTTAGCTGATGTTGACTTCATTTTTGAAGCAAATATGACATTTGATGACCGCACATGGGGCAAGTATCAATTCTTCTCAAGAGAATTCGAAGGCCTACAAAACACCCAGGACTTAACTCATGTTTGGGCCAGAGCCGGCTTCACGGAGTATTTCAGTGATCCTCTACCCAAACCTGACTTTTATAGGTGTAATCCACCTTACAAAAGATTTTATCTTTCGAAGGATTTAATCAGAGCGGCCATCAAGATTCATGGAACACACACTCCAACGGAGAAAGAACGGCTAGTCCCAGAGCAGATGAAGCGTGGTGACGTAACTAAATGGGAGGATATTTCTGCTATAACACCTGAGCTCTCTAAGCCATTACGGATATGCATGCAACATTTTGCTTTCCCAGCTCAGGATCGTTTTACCATGCCCCACAAAAGAATCTGGTTTGGATTATACTTAGCATGTACTGGACCGCAGACGGTTGATCTAGCCAGCTGGATCATTGATCAGCTCTATTTGGCACAACATCGATGGGAGCGAAAGAAGGTAATCAATGGGTGCTGCGCCCTCACCAGGATCATATATATGTGCTTGGCATATGATTTACCCATAGAGCGTGCCATGACCAGTGCAGAACTGAAAGCATTCAAAGGGACCACTAGGAAGGCTAGAAAGTCTAGCAAAGGCAGAGCCGGAAAGCGGATGAGAGGTACTATCCCGTGCCTGCAAGTCCCAAAATCACCCTCGCCACAACCATCTCCAGAGCAGTCACCAACAGCAGCCACTCCCACAGTACAACCTATTCGCATAAGGTTATCTAGACCAGTGGTAACGGAGGGCACCACCAGTACTGTCGCACCCCAAGCCGCCCCAACCACAGAACCTATCACCACAGCAGCTGAACTTCCCACCACTATTGGTGCGGAAGCTTTCTCTTTTCCAATACCGCATTTAGAACCAGGACAAGCAGAGCCACTGGACCACACGTTTGATTTTGAGATGCCCGATGCATTCTCTAATCAGTTCCAGTATTCAGAAGGACACTTGTTTTCTCAAGAATTTGAAAGGCCTAGCTACCCTACTACACCCAGGGATCAGCCACAAGGACAGATCGTGTCCAGCTCTGATGACGAAAGAACAGCAACCGATGACGACGAAGGAGACGACGAAGCTAGCCAGGGAACACAGGAATCCCAAGAGCATGAACAGACAGATGGCCAAGGCCAACAAACAGACACACATGGCGATACAAGTACCCATGAAGACGAAACTTACGAAGCAGCAGCTTACACACTAGCTATCAAGAAGTTGTATAGAACTATGGAAAAAGTTTGGGCACGCAAGAAGCTGACAGAGGAAGAGAGCCAAAAAATAATAGAACAAGAACTTGTCACAGGCGAATTCGAAGACGCCTACATCAAAGGATTCCGCGAGTTAGTCAAATCAGTAGGCTCCAACGAAGCACTTAGGTACTTGCAAAGAAAGCCACTACCACAGTTTGACCCCCGCAGAGTACGACTACTTTCAAAGCCCGGCGAATACATTCGTGTACCAACCGGAGCACAATCTTCAGAACAAGCCAGGGAGGCACGCCTCGTCCCCGAAAGTTCATTGGCCGTAGAAACCATCTTTGTAGATTCCCCGCCCCGCGCTCCAGCTGTACAAACCTCAGTAGTCACTGAAGTACCGACCTCACCACCCGTCCATCCAGCCTCCCCTCTTCACCCTCCTTCCCCCAGACCAACATCTTCATTCGCCGGTGGTGTTGCAGAAACCGTCTTTAAGACCACTCACCCCACAATTCCCGCGCCCATTAGCCCTAATCTACCCCCTCCCACACCCACCTTTCTATCCAACCCATTCCTTCATCAATCTTTTCCATCTTTCCCCACAACTCCAAGACCCCTCTTCCCATTCCCCCCGCCATTAACCTTCTCCCCCGTCTCACCGCCCCGACCCACTGTAACCCCTCTTTCCCCTCTCCACCAAGCTGCTCCAGCCAGCCCCCCTGTAAACTACCCCTCAACATTTGTAAATCCCGTATTTACACCAGCACGCGCACCCACGATCACACCAATATTCACGGTCACCGCACTAGATACGTCCACGGACATGGACATCTCACCACCCACTGCACCATCACTACCTTCACTCACGGCACAAACATTTTTAGGCACATCACAATTTTCAACAATCACTACATCATCCACCTTCCCATCCCCATTCCCCGTTCCCGTTGCATCTACACCAACTGCATCTTCATTTAGCACCCCGTTAATACTATCACCCATTGTAGATAATGCATTCCGACAGATGTTCATGTGTATGACGCAAGTAAGAGATGAGTTCACATCTCTTGGTGATAATTACCAGCAGCTGCAGAGGACCACCAATGACTTACAGTCGCAGCTTAACTTATTGTCCATTGAGAATGCCTCACTGAACACCCGCTACCAGGAATTACGCGAGGCATATCACAAATTGGAGCTAGAAAGCGAAGAAAAGACCAAGGAAGCCACTGCTGACTTGGACAATTTATTAAGAGCCCAGACAGTCCGAAATGCAACGCTAACACGAAACATGGGCTTACTAAGAAGGCACCTAGCCGCAGCAAAAGAGGAGAACCAGAGACTCCAAGAGCAGAATAGAGAGAATTTGGAAGCGGCATTGGACCATCCAGAACAACCCTTAAGTCCTAGCAGATTCAAGGCAATCCCATCCGAAGCAATGAAGATGTTGCTAGATGACCATGTTCGACTGCTCGAGGACTATGATCGGATGAACGAAGAGCATCAGAAGTTAAAGGAAGATCACAAGCTACTACAGCTCAGAGAACCGGCAACACAACAAGTACAAGTAGCAGTAGAATTACCAGCACCTGTGGACCCTGAAATTTTCGACGAACTCAACGCATTACGGGCCCAGGTAATCACTCTCCAGTCAAGAATTGACGTATATGAAGCGCCACCAAGGCCAGATTCCCCACCAGAGCTTCCAGCTGAAGAAGAAACGGTCACCATCCCGGTGGAGGAAACATTTGAAGAAGCGTACGAGCCACAACCCATCCCAGGCGGACGTGTCACGGCTGAAGGCCAGATGACGTATGAACTTCCGACCCCCGCGTGGATGAAGACTATTGAGGAAATTGGAACAACGCACTCAGCTAGAGTCGAGGCCCAGCTACATGCTATGGCCATGATCGAAGAAAGAAAATCTCCCTACTTTGCTCAATTGGCCCCACGCAGGTACATATCCGGGCATGAGCTTCAATACAAACCTTACTTCATGCTAATGGCCGAATACCAGCTGGCCATAGAGAAGCGAACTGGCAAGAAGCCATCACATGCAACTCAATTTGAGCCTGAAGACTTGCCACTGGATGCGCAACAAGGCACTATTTATCAACCAGATTGGCGTACACGTCTTTTACAGGAGTACCCTGAAATGATGAGCACATGGGTTAAGGCACCTTTACATTTAAAATACAACCCATGTTGGGGACCCGTGCCACGTCGCCGCTCCTGGACTGCCTTCGCTATCAAAGTACAAAACAATAAGCAGTGCCAAGACTGGCTGAACTACCCATATTTCAGGCCACCTACAGGACCACCGACAATTGGCTACATGATGGCAACGATTCGTCACTCGCTCCCTCGTTTGAGATATATGGATGATATAGCAGCGCATATGACTGTCAAGATATTTGACATGATGCAAATGATATTTAAAGTCTTCCGGAGAGTCAAAGCACCACATGTTAATACCCCGAGCTTTGAGCAGGGCAACTTGGATCTCGCATATGACATGAGTACGACGCCATCGCTCCGAGTGTGTTATGCCTGGCATTGCAGAGTCAAGTACTTACCGGCGTGCTACAAGCAAACATTCGAAGAAATGTTCACCACCAGTTTCTGGGAATACCACTCTGAAGTGTTCATCAGCAAGCCGACTCACTTATTGCAATTATTTGCCTGTGAACAGTTGGTGTATTCCACGCATTACAGACTCCCACCATCAGAAGAACCGCAACCTATCGATTGGGAGAAGCTCGAGGCAGACCTAGCCCGAGGCATTCGAGTATCTGAGCACACCCTCGCTCACGACCTCCTACAAAACTACATCCGGCAGACCTCACAGCAAGGTTCTGTCAGGGACGACAGAAGCGAGAGGGAGGGGGGTGTTGGAAGCAGCAAGAGGCACAGACGCCACGGAAGCATATAACGACGGAGCAGGGAGCCAGTCGGATCAATTTTTCAAACAAATATGTTTCTTATTATTTCTTCAAACATTCAACAATGATTTTTATCACTAATTGTAACATATGTAACATAGAAAACCCCATTTTGTAATCCATAGCTCCATTTTGTGCAAGCCGAGGAGTCCTCGAGCTTGAGGAGCTTAGGTAGAATGCGCGTACCAATTTTCGTTATTTTTAGACACCGTTTACCCTTCCAAATAGCATCTAGGACCTATTTTTTTAACTAGGCCGGTCACTAGATGTGAAACCGGTCAAAACTAGTCTAGAAACTATAAAAAGAGCTAGAGAGCTCATTTTTGAGGTTAGCTTGTTGGAGCTTAGAGCTATTTTGAGCTTGTAATAGTGTTCTTGAGTAATAGAGCTAATTTCCCACCTTCCATTGTGTCTTGCTTGTCTCTTCATTGCGTGTGTGTATGTGTGTGTGCATTTCTATGCTTCTCACCTTCACTCTCACTTCATCTCACATTCACGATCTTCATATCACTCCTATCTCTTCCGCGGATTGACATTAAGGAGGTGGAGCTTCTTAACGTGGTTCTCACCATTGTGTAGAGGCCTCTGCAACAACCATTCCAACCTCTTTCTTCTTTGCCTCTTTTGGAGTCAGTTTTAGACAACTCTTTATGACATTATCATTTCCTTTACAATATTTACAAAACTATTTCTACTTTTCTATTTTCTTTTCGTCTTCGGCTTCCTTTTTTATTGTGCAAAATTAGCAGATTTTGCTTACTAGTAGATGAGCTCCATTTACTTTTTCCCTTCTAAGTAGCTAATAAAGCTTGATCTACAACACACATAATGGAGTTGTTTTGCCTCGACTGATCTTCCTGCTGCAAAATAGAGATTAACTCCTCAAACGTTAAGGCATTTGGATTGCCTTTCATCATCAATCAAAGAGTGGATGCAAAACTCTGATATGAATCTGGAAGACCATTAAGAAATGTCTGCACAAGTGAACTATCTAGCAAGACTTCATCTACAAAAATCAACAACTCTTTCAAATCTTTCATCTTTGTCAAAAAAATTCCATAGAATCTCCTTCATTCATATGCTCACTCTCCAATAGTTTTCGAAGGTAAGCAACATGAGCCTCATTTCTTGCCTGATATAGAGTGGTAAGTGTATCCCAAGCATCCTTTATTGTTTTGCATGAGCGAATATGAGGGATGATGGCATGTCTGATATACAAAGCTATCAATGCATGTGATTGAGCATCTTTACCATCCCATCAAAGTTGCTTTGTAGTAGGTGCAATAAGAACCGTAGCACGAACAAGAATTTGAAGATCATCGTCTTCAATGCCATCTTCATCACTTCAATAATTGCCTTTGCAGATGTAGTAGATCATTTTTCAACACCCTACATAATATTCCATACTCCTTTTGCCACCAATATGTGATGCATCATGTATGCCCATAATGGGTAATTAGTTACATTCAACTTGTCCTCAACAGCCAATATATGGAATACATCATTGCTTTCAGCCATGGCCATTGACTAAAATACCCAGATGTAGAAAAATGAATGTATCTCAAAAAGTTGAACATAACTATCCTATCAAGCTTTGCTAAACTTAAAGCGGACTTCGAGGCACTTGTACTGGCAAACGGAAACCTATATATATATATATATATATATATATATATATATATATATATATATATATATATATATATATATATATATATATATATATATATATATATATATATATATATATATATATATATATATATATGTGTGTGTGTGTGTGTGTGTGTGCATGTTTGTGCCAAACACACACACACACACTTATATATATATATATATATATATATATATATGTGTGTGTGTGTGTGTGTGTGTATATATATATATTTTTGGAACAAAAGGAAGAAATTCCATGCATAGTCACTGTGATAGTGTGTTCGAAGGCCGAAACGAGCTCATATCAAAATTTTGATAGCAGAGAGTGAAGATGTTTTGAAATCCTACTCAGCCTGAGAATGCTCACCAATTTTCGTGTGATTCTAAGACTGTGGTTGGAGGGGTGTTGAGGACACCATAGATGAAGCAACGACTTGCTCTGATTCCAATTGTTGGAATTTGAGGTCTATGAAAGCACATAAATAGCACAAGGGAGAAGAAGAAGAAGCTTGGAGCACAACGCATAATATAGAATGTATTACCAAGTGAATTACTAACGATAAGTGACATGTTAGGGTTATAGGTGTATATACAAGCCCGATAAAAAAACCTCCTAAAGAGGGAAAAAAGTTCCCCGACGGTCCTAAGTGTGTTCACACACCACTACTGAACTATATCAACAATTAAGACCACCACATGCTAGAGAGATGACTCTCCTCCCAACCTTATACCTATATACATAGCTCTCTCCAAGGGACTTCCTATTGTGGTAGGTGGATACTAACCATCCAAGTGTCAGCCATGTAAGTGCATGTGTGCCAAGTATCCTAATTAACTAGAGTTAACTCAATTGGATGCTTCTAGAAGGCTCTAGAGCTCTTGGAGCAAAATACCCTCCTATGAATCTCATATGCTTGTCTAGAGAGCATAAGCACCTTTGCTTAAGTATACTCTCGAGACTTCTACCCTATACTTGAGTGACCAAATGATGTTCGATCCCAAATCCTTATGAACCTATCGGAGCCTCGTATAAATTACTTTATAATATTTTGTCCCTCCCTTTGAAAAACATTTTTTTCCTCGAAAATAGATCTATATAAATAGTCTAACCATCCCTCAAGCCCCATATTCTAATCTGGAATAACATGTTTCATCTTTGTGGTGGGATCCTTGCCCAAATTATTCAAAACACCATCTAGCTTTGCACTTTGGTAAAGTGATGTGAGCACAAATTAGGGAATGAATAATAAGGGTGGATCTAAAAACATCCTTAGCCAATTCACAGTTTTCATTATGTGTTATTTGCGCACTAACATTTGAAATGGGTGGATTCAAATTATTAATCCATTAATGAGCATCACTGATGCATGTACTTAGTAATTAAGGTGGGCTTTTTATCCCTGAGAAGACTTTTAGAACTCTTGATTCACTTGCATTTGATTTGAAAAAATAGAAATCTGGTTGTCCCAAACATCTAACTTGGATGTTTGTACTATGGCTCACTCCCAGACAATATTTACTTGATTTTTTCACCTGACTAGCGGACTACTTTGTCCTCATAGGCTTGAAAATCCTATGTAAAATGTAGGAGAAAGTTTTTCATTTACATTTGGTCAATCTCACTTTAACTTGAACAAGTCAATTCCAAAATGAAAAACATCCAACTTAGGATAATTTTCTCAAACACTTTAGCTTTAAGTTCTTAGGAATTATCAATCTTATGAGAAATTCCTAACTTTTCTTTTCAAGAGTAAACTGGATTCTAACTTCTAAGATACTTGAACTTTATATGAGTCAAATTCTAGGCGAGTCAAAACTATAACTTTTCAAAGATCTATTTTCACAAGATATTGTAGCAATTTATCTATCTTTGAGATAAATAAATTGGACTCTCAAAAAGATTGATGGACTAAAGATAAACATCATCCAATCCACAAGATTCTAGTTTGGTATCTGTTGATATATTCAGGTAGTCATGTGTGAACACAATAGGACCACTAGGGTACTTTTTTCCCTAATTAGGGTTTTTTCCCTGTATATATGCCTATAACCCTAATGGATCACTTATCTTTGTACATTCTCTTGGTAATACATTCAGTATTGTCTGTTGTGCTCCAAGCTTCTTATTCTTCCTTGTGTTGTTCACATGCTTCCGCAGACCTCAAGCTCTCACAACTGATATCAAATCAAGTTTCCGCTTCATCTAGGGCGTCATTGACACCCATCGGGTCATAGTCTCAAAAAATTGGTGAGCAAAATCGCGATTTGAGCTTGTTCAACCTCCAAATGCACTATCGCAATGCCTATATAGGCAACTTTTCCTTTTTGTGCCAAAGATATATATAGGTTTTAGTTCGCTGGTATAAGCACCTCAAAGTCTCCTATAGGTTTATTAGAACTCGGGATGATAGTTCTCTTCAACTTTTTGAGATATATATATTTTTTTGCATCAAGGTATTTTAATTAGTTGCCATGGCTAAAAGCAGTGATCTATTCCGTATTTTGGTTATTGAGGATAAGTTGGACGATACCAATCACCCACTAGGGGCTTATATGATGTGTCATGTATTGTTTGCAAAATTATTGTGGAATATTGTGCAAGGTGTTGGAGAACTTCCTATTACACCTACACATACAGTTACTCAAGCTGATGTAGATGGCATTGAAGATGGTGATATTCTTTAGGTTCCTATTCATGTTATTGTTCTTGTTGCACCTACTGCAAAGAAACTTTGTTGGGATGGCAGAGATGCTCAGTCACATGCATTGATAGCCTTGTCTATCAAATGTGCCATTATTCCTCACATTCACTCCTACAAAATAGCAAAGGATGCTCGAGATACACTTACCACTTTATACCAGGCAAGGCATGAGGCTCGTGTTGCTTACCTCCAAAAACAGTTGGAGAGTGAGCATGTGAATGAAGGAGATTCCATGGATAGTTTTTTGACAAAGATCAAATATTTGAAGGAGAAGTTGATTTCTACTGATGAATTCTTGCCTGACAATTTGCTTGTGCAAACTATTCTGAATATTCTAGACTCATATCAGAGTTTTGCTTCTACTCTTTGATTGGTGATGAAAGGCAAACGAAATGCCTTAACATTTGAGGATTTCATCTTTGTTATGTTGTAGGAAGATCAGTCTAGGCAGAACATGTCCATTATGCGTGTTGTAGATCAAGCTTTCCTAGCTAGTTAGAAGGGCAAAGGTAAATGGAGCTCATCTACTAGTAAGCAGAAATTTGCTAATTTAGTACAATCAAAAAAGGCTAACAGAGATGAGAAGAAAAGAGAAAAGTAGAAATTATTTTGCAAATATTGTAAAGGAAATGATCATGTCATAAAGAATTGTCCAAAACTAGCTGCAAAAGAGGCAAAGAAGAAAGAGGCTTGAATGGTTATTGCAAAGGCCTCTACACCCAAAACAGAGTCTACAAATCTTGTGCAAAATAAAGAATGGGCATTTACTACTGCTTGCAGTTATGACCCATCTTCTCATGAATAGTGTATGTTTGATGTAGACTCAAATGTCTGGTACTTTAATAGTGGGACAACTAAACATATTACCTCGCAGCACAATTTCTTCACTTCCCTTGAGTGTGCCCCTATAGAGAATACTATCACATGTGCCAACAACTCCTCTTATCCTGTCATGGGAGTTGAAAAGATCATTCTGACTATTGTTGATGGTAGTTCTTTTACATTGTTGGATGCTTTATTTGTGCCAGGGATCAAGAAAAATATGTTATCACTTTCAGCATTAGCCAAGATCGGCTTGGTCGTGAAATTTGTTGATGACAGATGTAGAGTTCATGATCTATCAAATGGAAATGTCATTATTGCTTTCGGCATTTTATGTCATGGGTTGTATAAGCTCATAGACTATGAAAAATCTATGAATGATTTAGCATGTGCAGTAGATGATTCTCAGGCTATGTTAGATGCAAAGCTTTGGCATGCATGCTTTGTTCATCTAAATTTTTCTAGTTTGCTTCACGTGTAGAAATCTAAAATGGTGACCTTTCTGTTGAAACTTGAGGCACCTAGTAAACATGTTTGTGAAGGCTATATTTTGGGAAAAATGCACTGTTCCTTGTTCCCAAAAGATGGTTCAGTTTGAGCTACTAAAAAATTGCAGCTTGTTGTGAATTAGTACCCAAGAAGGAAGACATGAAGATAGTCCAAAACAAGTGCGTGCACAAGACCAAGAGGAATGTGTAGCTTGGCAAGGTACAAGGCTAGACTAGTAGCCAAAGGCTTCACACAGACACAGGGGGTGGATTATGAGGAGGTTTTTAGCCCTGTGGCAAATAAGGCTACCATAAGAGCTCTCATAGCCCTATGTGTAGCAAGGAGGTGGCCTATCTACCAGATGGACATAAAGAATGCTTCCTTGAATGGTGAGCTACAAGAAGAGGTGTTCATGGAACAACCTCAAGGGTATGTGGATCCACAACATCCTACCTATGTTTGCAGGTTGAAGAAGGCTTTGCATGGCCCAAAGCAAGTCCAAAGGGCTTGGAATCAGAGGCTAGTGGACTTCTTGAAGAGATGTGGTTTCTCTCCAAGTGATGCAGATCCATCCTCGTATATGAAGAAAACAAATGACAAGATATGTTTGATATGCATGTACGTAGATGATCTTCTTCTGATAGGTGATGATGATGTAGGGATAAGGACCATCAAAGAGAAGCTTGGAAGAGAGTTCAAAATTTATATTTAGGTGTGCTTAAGTAATTTCTTGGCATCAAGGTGATCTATGGGAAAGAAGGTATCTCTCTCTCGAAAGAAGTATCTTCTAGATGTGTTGTTTAAGTTTGGCATGGAAGATTGCAAAGCAATAGCTCAACCTATGGATTCAAATGTCAAATTAAGCAAGGAAGATGATAAGAAGCTATAAAACCTTACACTATATAGGAGCATTGTGGGATCATTGATCTATGCTACACTCACAAGGCCTTACTTGTGCTACATAGTTGGAGTTCTATCTCAGTTCATGCATGCAACCATAGATACACATCTCAATCATGCAAAGAGAGTGTTAAGGTATGTGAAGAGTACAGTTAATTATGGGTTGTTATACAGGTATGATGAAGAACTTCAAGTAAGAGCATGGAGTGATGCATATTGGGCAGGGAGTGTGCATGATAGAAGGTCAACTTCTAGCTATGTTTTCATGCTAGGTACAAAAGGAATTTCATGGATGAGCAAAAAGTAGCCCACAGTTGCATTTACTTCAACAGAGGCTGAATATAGAGCTTCAACCCTCACTACATATGAAGAAATGTGGCTTAAGAAGCTCTTCAAAGACCTTGGTATACAACTTGGACCAATTTCAATTTATGGAGATAACATGTCAAGCCTACATCTTGTTAACAATCCCATGTATCATGCAAGGAGAAAGCATATTGAGGTGCATTACCATTATGAAAGGGAAAAAGATTGCAAGTGAGGGCATTAATGTTCGTTTTGTAGTTACAAAGTGTTGAGATATCAAGCTCAACATGTGATGATCTAGGGTGACACATATCAATTTTTTGTTTCTTTGACATGTATAGTAGTCACACCAATATATGTGAGGGATACTTCATTGAGATTTATTCTACCGAGAGTGATGTCACATTTGTTCCTTGCTAGCTCACTCATTCGTGGACATTAGGTTTTTCCTTATGTATTGGTCTTTATAGATTGCACTTGTTGTATTCTTGTTTTAAGTCATTCTTGTACATTCCTTTTTATGGAATAGAAGAAGGAGAAGAAGATCATTCTTCCTTGTCTCAATCTGTGTGTGTGCTTCTCCTTGAGAGTGAGAGTGTGTGTGAGCTCTCTTTGCTATGTCCTTCCTCGTGACATGGTATCAAAGCCAGCGTGGCTATAAGAGCTTGTGGAGAAGGCAACGATGAAGACTACGCGGCAAGGCATGGAGAAAACACGATTCACAAATGACCTCCATTTGCTACGAAAATTGTCGTGAAGGTAGAAGACCTCAAAATTTTTTTAGGAGTTAACCCTTTAGGATCACTTGTTTTTGTCAGATCAAAGTTTCGGAGCCATCTCAACCTGCATTTTGAGCTCGCAAGGTGGGGCCCACAAAAAAACCAGGTCAGTTTCAGAAATTGTAACTTGTATGTGTTGAGAAACACTCATATATTCTAGATCCAGAATTTCAAGCGATTCTGTGTATTCTTGATACACGAAAATTGTGTTTTTCTGAGATCGAACTGTCACATCATAGTGTAATAGTGTTCAAGTAGAAGTGTTGCTTGTAGTGCTTTGGAGTGTTGTGAATTGCTGCAGAAATGGCAAACATAGATGGAATGAGTAAGCTTATGAGCGATAAGCTAGACAAGAACAACTTCCATGCTTGGAGATTTAGAATGACAAATTTCCTAATGGGAAAAGGCTATTGGAAGTACATCGAAGGAGAGAATGAAAATGCTCCACAGTTACCAGAGAGGAATCGGACTGCGGATCAGTTAAGAGCATATGAGGAATGGAATAAAGGAGCATGAAAGGTAATGTATTGGCTATCTCTTAGCATACAGGATAGCATGATTGGGCACATACAGGATGCCAAGACTCCGAAAGAGGCTTGGAACAATTTGGTCACTTTGTATGAGACTAATACAAAGGCACGAAAATTGCAACTTAAGAACGAGCTGCATACATTGGAAAAGAAGAGCATGTCGGTAAGTGACTACACTATGAAAATCAAAACCATATCTGAGTCACTTGCATCTATTGGCATGAATGTAGATGATGATGATAAGGTGTAAAGATCATCATTTCCACATGACAAGCATGTTAGTGAGAATGTGCTAAAAATAGTACATATAGATGTGTGGGGTCCTGCAAAGACCACATCTATGGGTGGTTGCAGGTTTTATGTTACTTTCATTGATGAGCATACACGGAAAGTGTGGGTATACTTCAAGAAAGAGAAGAGTGAGGTATTCACTCACTTCCAGAATTTTAAAGCTATGGTGGAAAAGCAGACAGGGAAGTATATTCAAACATTAAGATATGATGGAGGAGGTGAATACATGTCAAATGAGTTCAACAATTTTCTTAAAAGTCGTGGAATTCGATGTCAGTTTTCATGCAGGTACACACTACAATAGACCGGTGTTGTTGAATGCAAAGAAGAAGGTAAAATCCCAAAAAAGGTATTGAGACATTTTCCATTGGCTACACGGATTAGACATATGTTTCAAAGCCCCGAATTATCAAAGCTTTTGACATGGGGACATGATCATAAAATTATTGATGGAATAATCAGAATTCCTCATGATAGTGTTGCTTTTCAGCATATTGATTCTACATGGCCTGAATTTGCACAAAATCCACAGAATCTAAAGTTAGGAGTTGTATTAGATGGGGTTAATCCATTCTCCATGAAGTCAAGTAAATGGTCCACATGGCCAGTGGTAGTCATAAAGTACAATATTCCGCCATATCTTAGCATTAAAAAGGAACATTTAATGCTTTCTCTTTTAATCCCAGGAAAAAGACAAGTTAAAGATATGAATATATATCTTGCTTCTCTCATTGATGATCTCCAAGAGTTATGGAGAGGTATTAATGTCATTGATGTATCAAAAAGCATCAATGAAAGACATATTATGGTTCGTGGTATTGTGGCTTGGACAATTCACGATTTTCTAGGATATGGTGTTTGTTCAGGTATTGATGTAATTTTTTTATTCAATATGCATACAAATAAATGTGATTTAATCTAATTATATTTTTATCGTTTTCATGATGCAAGAATATCTACTAAGGGTTATAAAGCTTGTCCATGTTGTGGTGATCGGTTGAGATCAATCTATAGTAAGAATCTCAACAAAATTTTTTATCTTTGACATCGATGATTCTTGTCTGATGATCATCCATTAAGATGTAAAAGAGAAGCAATACATTTTAATGGAAAGCTTGAAATAGGTCAGTGTCCAAAACCTATGATACCTATGGATTGGTATGAAAAATGGATAGATGGACCTCTGATAGATCTAGAATCAGAAATCTTCACTGATGATGAAGATAATGAGTATGTGAAGAGAGGTTAAGGAAGATTGGCACTCGTAGAGAACATATCAATATGGTATTCTTTGTAGTATTGGAGAGATTTAAAAGTATGTCATTTTCTTGATCCTATGCATATATTCAAGAATATTGATTATTCATTATGGCAGCATCTTCTTGGACTAAAAGATACCATAGTCTCAAGGAATGATTTGAAAGATCAAAACTCAAGACCAAAGTTATGGCCAGTTTTTGATAGACATCGACAGGAAATGACTTATGCACCTGCTCCTTGGGTACTTACAACAAAAGAGATATAGACTGTCAACAATAGGATTCAATTCGGACTCCTATAGGATATGGAGCATCTTTCCAAAACATGTTTACTATGGATGATAAGAGCTTATCTAGGTTAAAGACCTATGATTGGCATAACTTTTTGAAACATATTTTACCTTTGGTTATTGATGGATGTACAACAAAAGGAGTACGAGATGTGATCTATCATCTTGGATCACTTATAAGGTAATTATGATACTTTTACATTTAATATATGTGAATATTTGATATTTTAATTAACTTCTTTATAATTTTTTAATGATATGTATAGGCGGAGTACATCAAAAGAGATTGACAAAAACTCGGTCCCACAAAAAAAACGTGAATGCAAAGAGCTACTATGTTTGATGGAGAAAGAGCTTCCTACTTCATTTTTTGATATTCAGGTTCATTTATTAATCCATATTGTAGATGAAATAGAGATTGCATCAACACTCGATGGATGTTTTGGGTTGAGCGATTTATGGGAATATTAAAAGTTTATGTGGGACAAAGAGCAAAACCAGAAGGATTCATAACAAAGGGTTGGATCTTGAAGAGTGCATGTATTATGTTAGTGATTATCTTGAAAGAGTTCATGAAGAATCTCCATGTGCATGGACCAACAAGTCTTCTTCAAAAATAACAAATGAGGTACTATCAAGTAAGGGAGTTCCATTTTTATTTACATTTCAAGAAAAAAATGATGTTTCTACTTTTGTAGCATATAATAACGAATGCATGCAAGCATTCCTTAGCGAGTACGAACAGGAACTTCAAAATCTACGAAGTAAAAGGCGAAGAAACAAAAGATATAGACGTAATCTTGATAACAATGAGATTACAAATATATCTTCTTTCACGGATGGGTTATATAGTCATTTGCAACGCGCCAACGCAAATAATGAAGAAATCTTAGATGAGCAGAGAGAGTTAATGATAGGTTGTGAACGAAAGGTAATTTTATTTTAATAATGTTTTGTTTTTTCCATATATTTATATTAGTTTCTATTTACTATTTTAATTTCTTTTGCAACCTCAGATGTTCACTAATATGTAGGCTTTTGGACAGCATATTAGAATCAAAGCCATTGATTCTTTACGTAAAACAGAGGATTCTAGTATTGTTGCTTCTTTCAAGCAACTATCACGTGCTATCTCAAAAGACATGAACCTTATAGATGTCGAACTTGGTTACATGGGAATTGTTGTTCGTATCTACAAAATATCATTTCCTACATTCAAAGAGGTAGAAAAAAGTTTATATTTTTTATGATAGAGTTAGTTATTTTTTTTAACACCTAATAATGGGTTTTTGTTTTTATATATTTTGATAGATCATTTTGAAGGTTGACTGGCTTCGAGCTGAGTATAAAGGTAGTAATTCCACATTAAGAAAGGAATTATCTGGGTTTTGGGCAATTGATTCTTCCAAGGTAACGTGATCTACTAAAGAACCATATATTCTTCTTAGGCATATTGAATAAGCATTTTTTTATAAAAACCCAGATGCTCACTCTTGGTGGCAAGTCATTCATGTTCAACCTAGAGGTAGGTCATTGTTTGAACAATTTATTGTTAGAGACATCGAAGAAAGTCCTCTTGATGATTCACCATTAGATACTGATACATCAACATCTGAAAGAGAAATTAGAATCATTATACGTGAGAATGATACTAATCTTTTGGGTAAAGAGGATAATACTCTACATGCTGATTCTACTGATGATGAAAAGGAATTGCCAGAAATCAATATCCATCAATAGATGATGTGACTAATGAGAATACAGATTTAACAATAGAAGAAATAAATGAAATCAATAAGGATAATGAAGATGAGACTATATTGATGTCTTACCAAAATGATGGCAATAATGAAAACATATGAGCAAATTATATAGTAAATTAAACTCTAGTTGTCGATCAATAACTTGAAGCTTCTGAATGGATATCAGATAATACATTCTTTATTCAACTTGAATATCGATGAATCCTACTAGAGAGATGAAATCATGTTCTTTTAAGTTTGAACATGAAGCACAGGGATATGCCTAATTATTTTATATATAGCTTTATCTTTGAAGAGCAAACTTTTCTCATGTATGTATGCATATGTGTGTGTATTCATGTGTATTATATCTATACATGTGTTAGTATGCATATATATGTGTTTCATGTATATGTATGTGTGTGCATGTGTGTGATACATGTATACATGTGTTAGTATGCATACGTGTATATATGCATATGCATTTGTGTGAAATATTCATGTATTCATGTAATATATGCAAGTGTTTATAATTGTGTATGCATGTATGAGTATAAATGTGTGCATGTAGGCATGTATATGTGATGTGTACATGTATATATGTATATGTGTCTATGTGTAAATGTGTACATGTAAATATGTATGCATGTATATATATTTATGTGTGCATTTAGGCATGTGTGTGTGATTCAGAATGTATATACTCCCTTTTATATTTATGTATGTGTATCGACATGATGTGTATATATCTTTATACATATTATGATCCTCGTTGATTCGAGTAGATATATATAGAGGCATAAAGTTGGGAGGAGAGACATCTCTCTAATAGAACGTCGGAGGAATAGATGCAATGTGTACATATACTTCAATCATATGGATAAGAGGTTGAATTAAAGTTTCTAAATTAGGGTTTTTGAATTAGGATATGTATATATATATATATATATATATATATATATATATATATATATATATATGTGTGTGTATATATGTATATAAGTATATATATATATATATATATATATATATATATATATATATATATATATATATATATATATATATATATATATATATATATATATATATATATATATATATATATATATGTGTGTGTGTGTGTGTGTGTGTGTATGTATTGTTATAAAATGAGATATATATACTGTAATTTATATATTTAATATATATATATACATATATATATATATATATGCATGTGTGTGTATGTATGTGTATCTATATGTGTGTATGCATGTGTGTGTATGTATGTGTATCTATATGTGCGTATGCATGTGTTATGTGTGTGTGTATGCATGTGTATATGTATATATGCATGTAAATATGATTATGTGAGTCTATGTGTGTGTACACACGATTATGTGTGTGTACACATGATTATGTATGTGTATGTGAGTATGTATACGTGTCTATGTGTGCATTCATTATATGTGTGTAACTCCATGCATGTGTATGTGTGTGTAAAAATGTGCATGTATGTGTGTATGTATAAATGTGCATGTATGTGTATATGTGTGTAAATGTGCATGTATGATGTATATGTGTGTGTATGCGTGCATTTGTACCTCTAGTCTCACTCTTTTCTCTCTCTCTCATATACATACATACATACATACATTAACCCACATACTCATATCCACATATATATACATAAAAGCAATGTGTATTGTGCATTATCGTGACGATGAGCCATAAGTGTCCGCATCTCTTTTAGACACCACTTATGCGACCATCCTGTCCCAAACTCTATCTCAAGTGATCTAAGTACGTATTTTTTATCCTCTCATCATAATCACTACAAAAAATAAAAAAAACATGTAAATAAAACATAAGATATTTAGTTCAATTTATATGTAAAATTTATACTTACTTCCACTATAAGTGGACAAGGTGTAGGTAAGAGTAACATAATGCTCGCATTCTTCTCTTGAACTCCAATCCATTCCCTATGTACACAAAGTTCCCCTCTCGCTCTATATTGCACTCTAGCCCTAAGGTGCCTATGCATGTCCTCATAGGCACTTGTGCTCTGTTATCATGATCTGGAGGTAGTATAGGTGTCTTGAAAATAGATAGATAAAAATAAATAAAAATATGTGTTATAATATCATTAAAAAATTTTATGAAAAAAAAACAAACCTATGGGCAGATAGCTGTCTTCTTGCATGTGGAGCCGTAGAAGAGCCTTCCTTTGATCGTTGGGTAAGCATCTGGATTGTATAATCCAGCTCATCATCAGCCATCTCTGAGTACTCATGCATGATGATCCCTAGAGTATCAGGCGGAACTCTTGCTCTCATAAGACTTTCTATGAGAGTGAGTTTCGCCTTTCTCTCTCTACTAGGATCCATAATACCTGTACATATAAAACAAAATGGGCTAGAAATCAATAAATATACGTGTACATATGTATGTGTGTATATGTGTATGTAGGTGTATATGTGAGTGTGTGTATACATGTAAGCATGTATGTATGCATATGCATGTGCATTATGTATGCATGTGTGTGTATGTGTGTGTCTGCATGTAAGTATGTATGTATGCATATGCATATGCATTATGTATGCATGTATGTGTATTTGTGTGTGTATGTCTCTCTAGTTGTGTGTGTATGCATATATGTGTGTGTATGTGTCTATATGTGTGTGTGTATATGTGTGTGTATGTGTGTGTGTGTCTATGTGTGTATGTCTATGTGTGTTGTCTATGTGTGTATGTCTATGTGTGTGTCTATGTGTGTATGTGTGTGTCTATGTGTGTATGTATGTGTGTATCTACATATATGTGTCTCTATGCATGTGTATGTGTGAGTGTAAATGTGTGTGGATGTGTGTGTGTATGTGTGTGTGTATGTGTGTATGTATGTGTGTGTCTATGTGTGTATATATGTTGTATCTATATATATATATGTGTCTATATGCATGTGTATGTGTGTGTGTAAATGTGTCTCGATGTGTGTGTGTAAGTGTGTATGTGTCTATGAGAGTGTATGTGTTTATGTGTGTGTATGTGTCTATGTGTGTGTATGTATCTATGTGTGTGTATGTGTCTATGTGTGTATGTGTATGCATGTATGTGTGCATATGCATGCATATGTGTGTGTATCTATGTGTATGCATGTAAGTATGTATGTATGCATATGCATATGCATTATGTGTGTATGTGTGCATGTGTGTGTATGTGTATGTGTGTGTGTCTATGTGTATATGTGTGTGTATGCACGTGTATGTGTGTGTAGATCTGTGTGTATATGTGTGTGTATGCATGTAAGTATGTATGTATGCATATGCATATGCATTACATGTGTATGTGTGCATGTATGTGTGTGTGTGTGTCTATGCGTGTATGTGTGTGTATGCATGTGTATGTGTGTTTAAATCTGTGTGTATATGTGTGTGTATGTGTGTGTATGTGCGTGTATGTGTCTATGTGTGTGTATGTGTATGCATGTATCTATGCATATGCATGTGCATTATGTATGCATATGTGTGTGTATCATGTAAGTATGTATGTATGCATATGCATATGCATTATGTATGCATATGTATGATGTATGTGTATGTGTGTGTATGTCTCTCTATGTGTGTGTGTGTGCATATATGTGTGTGTATGTGTGTATGTGTGTGTGTATATGTGTGTGTGTCTATGTGTGTATGTGTATGTGTGTGTATGCATGTAAGCATGTATGTATGCATATGCATGTACATTATGTATGCATGTGTGTGTATGTGTGTTTGCATATGCATATGCATTATGTATGCATGCATGTGTATGTCTCTCTACGTGTGTGTGTGTGTATGCATATATATGTGTGCATGTATATGTGTGTATGAGTGTGTATGCATGTAAGCATGTATGTATGCATGTGCATGTGCATTATGTATGCATGTGTGTGTATGTGTGTGTATGCATGTAAATATGTATGTATGCATATGCATATGCATTATGTATGCATATGTATAATTGTATGTGTATGTGTGTGTATGCCTCTTTATGTGTGTGTGTGTGTATGCATATAGATGTGTGTATGCATGTGTATGTGTGTGTATGAATTTAAGCATGTATATATGCATATGCATGTGTGTGTATGTGTGTGTCCGCATGTAAGTATGTATGTATGCATATGCATTATGTATGCATATGTATGCATGTATGTGTATTTGTGTGTGTATGTCTCTCTACATGTGTGTGTATGCATATATGTGTGTGTATGCATATATGTGTCTATATGTGTGTATGTATGTGTGTGTGTGTCTATGTGTGTATGTGTGTGTGTGTGTCTATGCATGTATATACGTGTGTATCTATATATATGCGTTTGTATGCATGTGTATGTGTGAGTGTAAATGTGTGTGGATGTGTGTGTGTATGTGTGTGTCTATGTGTGTGTGTGTATGTGTGTGTGTATGTGTGTGTGTATGTGTGTGTGTATGTGTGTGTGTATGTGTATGTGTGTGTGTGTCTATGTGTGTATGTATGTGTGTGTCTATGTGTGTGTATGTGTATGTGTGTGTGTGTCTATGTGTGTATGTATGTGTGTGTTGTTAAACGCGGGTCTTGCCGTCAGAGACACGTTTAAACATATATCGGGTTCTTGGGAGTGGAAGGGGTCTGTTAAACAGAGGCCCTATACTTGATTTTCCCAAATCAACTCACTCACATAACGGTCTATTCAATAACTTTACTAATCCAACTTACTGACCGAAAAATCGGACTTTGTCTGATTCACTTACTCACAAAATGTCGATTCATACACAGATTAAGACTTCCTCAGTGACCAACGCACAATGCAAAGATGTCCGTAACACAAACTCATAGTAATAAACTTAGTGGAACCATGATTCAGTACTTAACTTAAAATAACCTTACTGTAACTTAATCTTTACCGGACAGGTATAGATAATCAACATAACAGAAAGACACAGAATAACTCAGAGTTCTCAAACACACCACGGAAAACTACACAGACATCATCAACCAGACGAACAGTCTGGCGACTCCTCTGGTCATCCCCGAAGCGTCTTTTTTCATTGTTTTATATAAAGGTTACAACATCAATCAAGGTTACAACATCTACGCAACGACCTTTCGGTTTGTTAAGAGTCAGATTTTACAATTGCCAATCCGGCGGCTTACACTGGCACGCACAGTGGACTTGAACCCGCAGGTATACAAAAATATTACGGCTCATCAACTATACCTTCTAGATACATAGTTCTAGCTAACCTGAAAGTCCTGGCAATCTTCTTCTTCAATGACTCTAACATCTGCTTCAAAATTTTTGGTTCTACGAGCTGAGCATCTGTCCGTACTGAACTTAAAGAAATAACCTGGGTCATCAAAACTTCTGCTTGTGTCTATAAAAAAGCTTCCTGTAAGTAAAATTCATTTGACAGAGCCGCATCACAACTGACTTTCATATCTGCTATCTGCTTATCAATTCAAGACAGTCTTTCTTTTTTAGCATCCAGCTGATTCTCTCTTCTTTTTATCTCCTGATTCTGAAATTGGATTGTTCAATGATAAGCATCACGCTCTCTTCTGATCCCTGTTATCTCTTTCTGTAATTGAGCTTCCATGGTCAATTTGCGTTTAAGAATATTGTTTACTTCAGATAAATCAAACTTGCTTCTCTGGAGTTCTTCATTAGTCTTCTTAACCAAATCGTGCATCTCTTGTCCGCGTTGTACCACTTCATCTAGCTGTTGTCTGGTTTCTTCTAACAGATTGCCCAGAGCTATACGTGCATCCTCTTTATCCTGTAGTAATTGTTTTAACTGCAGAATCTCTGCATCAGCCGCACATAACAAATCATCTTTTGCTTGAAACTCAGCTAACGCCTCATCTTTCTGAATAATTAATGCTTCCTGTTCGGTAATTGTAGCCTGTAACACTTTAATCTGTTCATGTAAGGCTTGATTTTCTGCTTTAACCACTTCTAATTCTTCCTGGAGAGGACTAATGTCTGCCTCCATCACATCGACCTTATGTTGGAAATCATCTTTGATAGTATCAGTGACTTCTTTCATCTGTACTGGTAATTGCTGCGATAGCTGAATCAGCATCTGTCCCATGGTTGCAAGCTCATTAAATACAGGTAGCGGCAGAAATAGAAGAGAAGGTCGTGGTTGCGATGAAGAAGTGGTGAGGAGCTGATGGGAATTTGGTGGAGAATAGTTCGGTGAAGAAGATGAGGAATCACGTGCGTCAGGTACAATGGGTGGATTGGGAATATGGGGTTTAATTGGAGGCAGAGGTGGAGGAGTGAGAAGAACAGTGTTAGTTTCTAATACCTTTTCGGTGGTTTGTTGGGTAGTGTCATCAGGGTTGATAGCTGCAGACTCCACTGCTCTAATCAGTTCTTCGAAAACTTCTTTAATGATAGGTTGTCCATCTTCTTGCTTTTTCTGTTTGTATTGTTGCTGAGATTCTTCTTTAGAGGAGCTGGCTGCCAATTTGGTGGTCTCATCATGCTCTTGTTGCTTCTTTGGAGAGGACTAGGTGGACGAATCATGGTGCATGGAGGTAGCAGTGTCGTGAAAAGTCTCTTCTTCATTGTCATCATCTTCATGTCCGACGACCGATCCCTTTACTTGGCTATCGAAAGAGCTTATTCTGATGCGCTTTCGGCGGTGTGTATATATGTGTGTATCTATATATATAAATGTCTATATGCATGTGTATGTGTGTGTGTAAATGTGTCTCGATGTGTGTGTGTAAGTGTGTATGTGTCTATGAGTGTGTATGTGTTTATGTGTGTGTATGTGTCTATGTGTGTGTATGTGTCTATGTGTGTATGTGTATGCATGTATGTGTGAATATGCATGTGCATTATGTATTCATATGCATGCATATGTGTGTGTATGTGTGTGTACGCATGTAAGTATGTATGTATGCATATGCATATGCATTATGTGTGTATGTGTGTATGTGTGTATGTGTGTATGTGTGTATGTGTGTATGTGTGTATGTGTTGAAGCTCAAGGTCAAGGACAAAGCATGGAAGTGCATCAAGGAAGTGGACACACAAGAAGAAGGAGCAAGTAGGGAGCTCCAAGAAGCACCTGTCAAATTTTCAGAAGAAATCCCTACAAAAATAGTGATTTTTATCACTAAAAACCATTGTAAATACCATTTTCCATTTTTATAACTCCATTTTGTTCAAGCCGAGGAGTCCTCGAGCTTGAGGAGTATTAGAACTACCATCCTACCAATTTTCATAATTTTTAGACTCCGTTTGAGCCCCCAAATAAGCCCTGGAACCTATTTTTTAACTAGGCCGGACACTAGGTCTGGACAGGGCCAAAACCACTCAAAAACTATAAAAAGGGCTGGAGAGCTCATTTTTGAGGTTAGCTTGTTGTAGATTTCAGCTTTGTAAGAGAGCTCTTGTATAATTGAACATCTTCCATTGTTCCACTCCTTGTTCTTACTTTGTGCGCGTGTGTGTGTATGTGTGTGCCTGCTTGTGTGCTTTCACTCACGCACTTGTGCCATCACTTGCTCGCGGTCTTCATACTGGTCCTCACGTCTCCACGGATTGACATTTATGAGGTGTATCTCCTCACGTTGGTACTCACCATTGTGCTAGAGTGACACCAAATTTGGCGCCGTTGCCGGGGAGAGAGCTTGGAGGACGAGCGTGTGACGGTAAGACGTAGAGTAGCGACGTTGGAAGGTAAAAAATCACCATTTTCAGTTTAGTTTCTGAGTTTTTTCTTCTTCTTCATCTTCACCTTCATCATCATCTTCTTCCCTCTTCATATTCTCTGATTTTTTTCATTTTCGCCTACATCTTCACCTCGTTTTTCACTTGCGGCTATGAGGAACAAGTGCGGAGGCTGTTCAGAGCAGAAACGCTGAAGAAACATTCTTGGAAAACCTCTCAAACTCCAAAAATTTGATTCAGTATCGCGCGGGCTGAAGCGACCTGCGTCTGGTATCGCGACAGTGGTTGTATGACTTTGGAGCTAGATTTTGCATCTACACTCTGATAGAAGTGACAAGGAGGAAATAAGGTACACATATTTGCAAAAATTTTTGAATTTGGGTGTGAAAATCTCCAAGTATCGTGTCCGGTTGAGTTTTGGTATCGCGATACCAGAATTCCCGTGTATCGCGATATTTGTTGAGGTATCGTATCGTGCATGCCCACTTGAGGTATCGCGATACCATTCTGGTATCGTATCGTCAAGTGTTGGTATCGCGATCGCGGTCGCCCCGGTGGTATCGTATCGTGGTCCACTTGGTATCGTCTCGTTGACCTTGCAGTATCGTATCGCCTGGAAGATATCGTATCGTCTATTGTGCGGTATCGTATCGCTTGCAAACAGGTATCGTATCGTGGGCTATATTAGTATCGTATCGCGTCAAATTTCTGGTATCGTATCGCCCACCTAGTGGTATCGTATCGTGGGTCAACCTAGTATCGTGTCGTCTCTTATCCTGGTATCGTATCGTGCACCTTGAGGTATCGTATCGTGAGGTTGGTATCGTATCGCGCAAATTAGAGATATCGTATCGTCGAAGTTTTAGTATCGTATCGCCTACTCCCCAAGGTAGTATCGCGACACTTGAAATAGTATCGTATCGCCAAGACTAGTGGTATCGTATCGTTTCCTTACCAGGAAGTGTATCGCGATACCATTTTTGGTGTCGTATCGTGGCAAACCCTTGGTATCGTATCGTGATGTTGGTATCGCGATTTCAGTCATCCCGGTGGTATCGTATCGTCTAAAGTGGTATCATGTAAGACAAAGGTATCGTATCGTGGAAAATCTGGTATCGTATCGCCTGTTCTGAGTTCCCAGAGAGATCCTGTTTCCCTGTTTTAACCCCCAAAACCCTGAATTGGCATAACTTTCTCATACGAAATCCGTTTGCTGTGATTTTGGTTTTGTTGGAAAGCTCGTGGGGAGTACAACCAAAACATCGACTGGTTATGGTTAAATTAATACCAGGATTATTAGATAGGGTATTTTGAAGTTGACCCTCAGGAAAATTGGAAAACCAAGGTGTTCCAAAGGATTTTGAGCAATATAAGAGAACTTTGGGACTAGAAGCCAAGGCTTATGAACCTGAGATCTGGCAGACACTTAGGCAAGGATAGACAAAGCATTAGGTCATCTGAGGCTAGTGTCAACCATACATCCAAGTCTTGGGCTCAACAGCTTAGTGGTTATCCTTACACACGAAGTTCAGAAACCAGTGACTCGGAAATGTCTTTTAGCATGGAAAGACCCACACGTAACTCAGGCACTGCCTGTTTACAGACACCAGAAGGTCCCTATAAGACCCAATTGGAGTATATCAGGACCAACCAATTAGGTGCTCGCATCTATGAGGATGGTCTAAGACGATCAGTGGTTCAACTCAAAAATCCTGACCAACCCTTTGGACTTGAACACCCAGTAGTCAAGTTCGAGGAGGGTGCTTACATTGATAAGGAAGGAACCATGTATGTGGTTACCAACTTACCAGATAGGACAGATGAGTTTGGAAATATCATCCTTGAGAATGAGATAGGAGACCTAGAGCAAGGAGACCTAGGAAGAGAACCCAAGACCCCTAGAGGTAAGTCAGTCTTAACCAGAGTGCTCACTCCAGAATGGATTCCTCAAGATAATAAAAGCATAGAACTATTCGTGAATAGAGAAACGGAGGAAGCCTTTTGGAGATTTAGGCTAGATCAACCCAGCCCAGTAGTCACCATCTACGAATTCAAGGACCCAGAGACACCAGGGAAAGCTGTCTACCTAGATCACACATCTCAGAAATTATTCTTGGTATCAGATCATGACAGACATGCTTACACTTGGCAAGGTGAATCAATTTTCCCTCCACCAAGATCTAACGTTTCCCAGGGCCTCCAAGGAGCCGGATCATCCAAGGCTCATGAAACCCAGAGAGAAAGAACTAGAGAGAGACCGGAGGTAAGCTTTGCAGACACTATAGGTAGAGACAGATCAGGATATGGAACGGAAAGACTTGAAAGGGAGAGACATAGAGTGTATAGGCATCAAAGAGACGATCATGATTTCCCATTGCCTAGACCACGAGAGCACTCAAGAACCCTTAGACCCTCTCAAGTGGTTAAGACAATGAAGAACTACTTTGATGGATTTGGAGATCCTTATGATCATGTGGCAGAGTTCAAACAAGTGCTAAGAGCTGAACAGGTTGAGGACTTATTCACCCAGTTCGAGGCATTTGGTTTGACTCTTAAGGGTACTGCCTTAGCTTGGTTTCAAGCTCTAAACAGTCGCAACTATAGAGAGATAGGTCAGCTGCTAGAAGAATTCATTGTGGAATTTTCCAAGAGTGGTATCAGGCATAACACATCATCCTTGATCCACAGCTTCAAGCAGACACCCCAAGAAACAGTGCGACTCGCAGGAAGAAGATTTAGACAGTACTTGGAAAGATGCCCTGTACCAGAATTACCCACATCAGCTAAACAGGTGGCACTGTTTTTAGATGGCCTGTTGAGCACAAAATTAAGGTCATATGTATACTTGAAAGAGCCTAGATCCATAGAAGAGTGTATACGGATGTGCATTGACATAGAAGACAACTTGGGTGAGGAGTTAGGACTATCCAAACTCTATAAGGACTCTGATAGTTCTACAAGTCATACCTCTAAAACCTCCACTGAGATAGATGAGATAGCTGAGCAAGTGGCCAAAAAGCTAGGAGTCCAAAATAGACAAATGCCAAGGGTCACCTCAGTGAAGCGATGTTATACGTGTGGAGGAGATCACATGGCTAATGTCTGCCCAATGATGACTCAACCCCAAGGAAACCCTAATGCTCTATATTGCACCATTGAGAGGAAATATACAAATCATACGACCCAAGATTGTCCCTATAACAGGCAGGCTGTTAAACAAAATTATCAGCAACCTTACCAACAGGGTAGGTATCAGAATCAGTACCAACAGCCATATTATAGGCCACAACAATATCAACCTCAATACCAGCAGCAATATCAGGCACCATATAGGCCACAACCAGTCCTAGGAAACCAACCGCCAACTCCTGCCAATGTGATCCCAGTTAAATATACGATGGCAGAGGAGAACCCTAATAGAGCATTGGTGCCACTAACCCCATTGGTCTCAGAAAATGATTCTCATGCTCATGGTTCAAACTACTTCCATGAAGATAGTCCACATGCTTATTATATAGAGTCACCTGAGCAAAGTGAGACTTCTCAGTGTCAATATGAGGCACCACCTATGGAACAAAATTAGGAGCCAGAATACTCCAATGTCATGTATACAAATCCAAATACTAGGCCCCCAGTGAGACAAGCAAGACCACAAGCCCCTAGAGGACCATGCTTTAGGTGTCAGGGCGATCATTTCATTCGTGAATGTCCCCACCAACCTGCTCTGGGACTAGGACAAAACATCACAATACAAGGCTTTTGTCCTGAGTGTGGCAAGGAACATCTTCCTAGAGAGTGTCCGAGAAACCCCTCTAGTGCACCCAAGGTTACACCCATCAATGTGGTAGGCTTAGTGGCAGATTCAAGTCCAAGTAGTAATAAGGTGGCTCCTGTACAGGTAGTTACTAGGGCACAAGCTGCACAACAAGCAAAACCATCTGAGCAGTCGGAGTCAAGTGAGGCAGGAGAACCTAGTAAGAGGAAACCAAGAACATGGAAGGATACCAGAGAGAAGGCTAATCGCAAGTGGAACAAAAAGTTATTCGAGCTAGAAGAAAGCCTAAGGGATACCAAAACAAAAATAGAAGACATTGCATCTCAAAGCCCCTCACATACCGAAGCTCCGTCCACTCCACCTCATTCCACCCCACCACCCATTGTAAATAATCCACAACCAGGGTTTGTTCTTGCAGATCCAACCCCAGAAGGCTTGGACATGATGTTCAAAGCCTACCAGGCTCGTCTTCAAGAAGGGCCAACAATTGCAAACTTGGACAAGAGTTACCCTAGAGCAGATTTAGAGATTGAACGGATGAAAATGTGCATGAAAATGGTAGAACAAGCTCAAGCTATACTTGAGACTAGTCAAAAGTTCAATCAGACAAACTCTGTCAAACCGGATTTGCATTTCCAAGGTTTATTAGAAAGATTAGAGCAGTTGGTAAATAAACCACAAATTTCTTTACCTCCACATGCTCAACCAGTTATTGAAAGAGGAACCTCACCACCAATGGGAGCTTATGTTTTTAATTCCACGGATGCTGGAATGCCTCCTTCAATTCAACAGTACTCTCAAGAGTTCTTGCGGGAAATACAGGAAGAGAAATGGGCCAAGGAGAAGGGTAATTCCCCTCCTATTCCTGAGATTGATGATCTTCATGATCAATTTCCCCAAGACATTCCGTCTATCTATGGAGACCAAGCAGAGCAACAAGAAGATGAAAGATTAGATTTTGAATCTAATTCTTTACAAGAGTTGCCTCATTACACAAGCCCGTGGGAATCTGAATCTCTCCAGATCAGAGCCCCCACAATATTGGTAAGAAATGAAGACTCAGTGATTCCAAGAAACACTGATGTTGTGAAGAACACTAAGGTTCAATGTCATCTCACTGTGGAAGAGCTGCTCAAACCAAAATCGGAGCTATGGAATCATGTGAAGGATCAGGTTCCAGAACTTGAATCCAATATGCCAAAAGTAGGCTCTAAGCAAAAAGTTCCAGAGATACCTCTCGACAAGATAGGAGACATGAGCGAGGGTGAAGAAGGTAATACTTATCTTCCAATCACCTATCAAGGTTACACAACCAAAGCAATCGTAGATTCAGGTGCTGGTGTTGCTATTGCGACCACCTCCTTGTGGAAGCGATGGGGCAAACCCACATTAAGACCAACTAGAATGAAGCTTCAAATGGCATATGGCCATTTCAAAAGACCTCTAGGATTGCTTGAAGGGATAACTCTAACCACTTGTGGTGTAGAGTTTGAACATACATTTGCTATATGTGACTTTGAAAAAAATAATGTCTACGAGATGATCCTAGGAAGACCCTTCCTACGACAATTGCAAATAGTACAGGATTGGGGAACCAACTCCTTGTACTTGCAGCACTTAGGGGTCACCACCAAGGTCAATTTGAAGGATTACACCTTCAGAGATGTACCACCCCTACAGTGGAATCCTATCCACAAGGCAAAAGAAGATTCAATCTCCGTGCATTCTAGAAGTTCACCTGATCCATCATGGGAAATTGCGAGTGTGCATTAACCTTAAAAAAGTTAATGCCGCTACGATCAGAGATAGTTATCCACTTCCAATCACCGAACATCTATTGGAGCGTGTTGCAGGCAAGGAAGTTTATAGCTTCCTTGATGGATTTTCAGGTTACAACCAAGTAGCCATTGCCCTCGAAGATCAACACAAAACGGCCTTTGCCACAGAATGGGGAATTTTTGCATTTCGTGTGATGCCATTTGGGCTCACCAACGCACCTGCAACATTCCAAAGGCTCATGTGTCATGTCTTCAAAGAGTTCTTGCGGAAGAGCTTAGAAGTATATGTGGATGATTTATGTGCGCATTCCCAACAGAGAAGTTACCACATCCCTGAGCTCAGACAAATCTTCAACAAGTGTAGAGATTATCGAGTGTGTCTGAACCCAGAGAAGTGTGTGTTCATGGTACGACAAGGTAAAATCTTAGGTCACATTGTTTCTAAGAATGGAATTTCAACAGATGAAGACAAGGTAAGAGCGATAGCAGAGTTGCCAAGACCAAGAAATGTTAAAGAGGTACAGGCCTTTATGGGCCATTGTGGATATTACCGTAGGTTTATCCACATGTATGCCATCATAGCTAAACCTCTTTATGGGTTGTTAACAAATTTTGAGTGGAACGAGGAATGCGAGAATTCCTTCAACGAGCTGAAAAGACGTTTGTGCACAGCACCAATATTGACTACTCCGGATTGGAGCAAACCCTTTCATGTCCATGTAGATGCCTCCAATCATGCAATAGGATGTGTGCTAGCACAACCCACAGGTGAAGGAAACCTAGATTTGCCGATAGCATATGCTAGTAGGCAATTAAATGCAGCTGAACGAAATTATACCACAACGGAGAGAGAAGGTTTAGGTATGGTATATGCTGTGAAGAAGTTTAGACACTATCTATTGGCCAATAAGTTCAAGTTTTTCACTGATCATCAAGCTTTACTATATTTGGTCAATAAACCTTGCAATACAGGCCGCTTAGTAAGATGGTTCCTCTTACTAATGGAATACGACTTTGAAGTTGTTGTCAGGAAAGGTAGAACCCATCTTAGGGCATACCATCTTTCTCGCATCACTTCAGGAGAGCCACCGCAAGGAGTGTCTGATGAATTGCCCGATGCTTATCTGTTCAATTTGGAAGTTGTTCCTAAATGGGCAAATAAGTTGGTACCAGTCCTAACCTTTGGGCCTGCAAATAAAAATGTGAAAACAAGCAAAGAAGAAATTGTAAAATCACAAAAGTATCAAATATTGGCCGGAAGTATGTACAAACAAGATCCAAAGGGCGTATTAGCTTGTTGTGTCGAGGACGATGAACATATTAGTTGGTTGCAACAAGCCCATGACGGATTGCTAGGAAATCATTACTCTAAACAACGAACATTGCAGAATCTAAAACGTTTAGGAGTGTATTGGCCTAGCATGGACAAAGAAATACAGGAGTGGATCCAGAATTGTCCAGTGTGCCAGAAGAGACCCCCAGTGGAGCATGCCACTCTTTATCACGTGTCATTAATCCCAGATTGGAGTGCTCCATTGGTTGCGTTCATGAGATCGGGAACATTACCCAATCAGGCTAGTCTTGCAAGAAAACGAAGCATGGAGCAAGAGGCTCAAGACTATGCCTTAGTAGGAGACAACCTATATCGAAGAGGCAAGGATGGTTACCTAAGACTGTGCGTTCATGAATCAGACTATTTGAAAGTCTTAGAAACTGCACACAGCAGTGCTGCAGGTGGACACTTTGGGCCTGACAGAGTAATTAAGACCATTCTATTCTCAGGACTTTGGTGGCCCACTCTTCATATGGATGCACATACTTATGTGAAGAAATGTGACACATGCCAACGTGCCCAATATCCGATAAGAAAAGATGAAATGCCCTTGAGGCCCATGATGGGAGGACGCGCATTCTCGAAGTGGGGCATAGACTTTGTTGGTCCTATTAACCCCCCAGCTAGAAACTCCCATGCAGAATACATCATTGTAGCCACAGATTACCTTACAAAGTGGGTGGAAGTAAAAGCCACGACAAAGAATGATGCTCAAACGACGGCTAAGTTCTTATTCGAAAATGTGTTCACTAGATATGGGTTACCAATAGAGTTGGTTAGTGATAGAGGTACGCACTTCTTGAATGAGGTCATTGAACATCTCCTTCAAGAATTCATGGTGATACACAAGAAGTCTGCCCCTTATCACCCACAAGCCAACGGACAAGCCGAGAGCACGAATAAGATCCTATGTAATGTATTGACGAAACTTGTAAATAATAAACGCTCTGATTGGGACAAACAACTTCATCATGCTGTTTGGGCATACCGAGTTGCCTACAAAACGGTACTCAATGCTACCCCATTTCAGATGGTTTTTGGACAGAATGTTGTGCTACCATTAGACTTCCTAATCCCTGTCTTGAAAGTAGCACAAGAGCATGAGTGGAATGGACATGAGTTGTCTTCCAGGATCTTTGATCTAGAACGCTTAGGTGAGACGAGGCTACGGGCAGCAGCAGGCATTTATGCTGCAAAGAAAAGGCAAAAGGCATACTTTGATGCCCATGTAAAGAATAAAGGCTTGAAGGAAGGAGATCTAGTGCTGGTTTATACGCTAAAGCAACATGCCCGCAAATTGGAGAAACGAGGATATGGACCCATGATCATTAATAGACTCTCCACTAGCGGTGCAGTTCAATTGGCCACTTTAGAAGGTGATGTCCTACCCAACTATATTAGTGGATGCCGAGTCAAGTTATATCAAGAACCTCTTACAGAGGAAATGCTCACGAGACTCAACACTGCTAAGAAGCGAAAAGAAGAGGAGTTAAGGGTTAGAGAAGAAGCACAAGCAGAGGCTAGAGAGCGCATCAAAAGAAATAAGTTACGGCGGCTGGGCCTAGATGTCAACACAAAGGCTCCAAAATATCACATGGACATGTGCCAAAAATCGGGCAGAACTACTTCTCAAATAATTGATCGACGACCCTTTGTGACTATGGAGGTAGGACAAGGAAAGAGTGTAAGGACTGTGAGAGCATTGGTTGACTCAGGAGCAGCAACTAGTGCAGTTCGATTTTCATACTGCCAAGACCTGCAATTAGACATCAAGCCCATAGAAGCCTATCTCATAGGATTAGGAGGCGTGGAAACACCCTGTTTGGGCGAGGTGGAACTTCCCATCTACCTTCAAGATGTTCCAATAAAAGTCAAAATGCTAGTGTGTCATGATGAGGACCTCACAGAACCACTTGTCTTCGGTCAAGACTGGATTTACGACCATGCTGTCAACTTGAACCTAAGAAGTCAACTTCTTCAAGTGTGGGTATATAATCAATGCATTACTTTAGAATTGGAGAATCGCATGCCCACTGAAACTGACACCACACACTCTCTTTGTTCCTCTAAGGCTAATCTTCTCGAACAAGATGTTGTAGATGTCAAAAGCTCTATGATCCAAACGGACGCAATCACAGGAGGACAGTCGCAAAGGCAAGATGAACCTTCTTCTTGTTTTTTAAAGAGCAAAGCATCCACAGGAGCTCAACCTCAGAAGCAAGCAAAACAGTGCAAGACAGCCAGTCTATCAAATAGACAACGAGCCCTCAAGAAGAAAGAAGTGTTGGGCAGGACACAGATCTGGGTAAAGAAAGGCGTACAACCATCGATGTTGCCTCAAGGACTCCCACCCAACCAGATCGACCATGACTACAAAAGGACCAAGCACCTACGACAGGGTCAAGCACGAAGAATCCATCAAATTTGGGTACCGAAGCTATCAATGAAGGCCGACCACAATCAGGTACAAATTTGGGTGCCTAAAAAATTAGCTACAGCTCAACAAGGGCGATTACAGATGTGGGTACCCAAGAAGCTCTTACACGTACAAAGACCTATGCTCCCCACCATGCGAAAGGTCTCAACAAAGAAGCCAAGAAAAGCAAAGGGTAAGAACAGAGCACAAAGACCAAAAGAAGCTAAACTCAACCCTTCTACAAAAAAAGGTAGGCACTCACCCAGGATATGGGTTTGGAAGCCAAAAGCACAAGCAACATCCACAGAACCAAGGGGCCAACCACACTGGATACCAAAGTTTGGACAGCATCCAAAGAAGAACTGGCCTGAGGTGATCTCTACAGGGCCAAATACTATCCGGAAATGGGTCCCCATTAGGAGGATTACATCATTTCGAGATCCAATCGACACCTCCAAACAAAGACTGCATCAACTATGCGAGTAACATCAAAAGCCTTGACGTGCAGCAACCATGTGCCTTTGGCATAACCTTGTCTTTTGCACCATTCAGGTCATGCATTTCCAAAGTATGCATCAATATAGGGCCACCTTACATGGCCGTGCATAGACACAATTGAGAAATCCCAGGCACATGAGACACAACACAATTTTCACATGCAAAATATGTTATTGATACTAATATCTTTCTTCTTGGTTGATGCCACTGTTTCAAAAAAAAAAAAAAAAAAAAAAAAAAAGAAGAAAAAGGGGCAAAGAAGAGGATTGTGCTTGAAAATTCCCATCAGCGAACTTTCAGCAAGGACATCCATCAACAAAAAGAACAAGACGAGGGTCAAACACCATGCTGGAACTACAACACGAAGAGATGAAGATCAACGGACCCTTCACCATGGTAAGCCGTGTATGCTTCAACAACACTATAACCATGATAGATTAGGAAACCTCTTCGTCAGCATACCCTTGAGCACTTAGCTCAAGACCCAATCTCTTGCACCATACTTCTTGCCATGCATTTTCCAAGTACGCATATGTAGGGCCACATTACAAGGCCATGCACAAGGCACATATTTTATTCAACCCATGCACTAATGCACTTACCCACCATTCATTATGGGTTACAAGTACTTGGCATGAAAACTATGAAAAGCCATCTTTGGAAGAACCAGACGACAACAACAAGAGCAAGGAAGCCACCCACCACCGAGAGTTGCTCACAATCACCATTGACCACCTCCTTTGAGTAGCTAGCAGTTCTGGAAAACTTACAAATGCACCACCCAGATGGAATACAAGGCAGAAGTACGTACAAAGGGACTACAAACTGCAAGAGATAACAGTGGCAAAGTGAAGAACCAGACAAATGACCAGGATACATTGGGAAGAGGGATCGCCTCTGTTGAACGTAATGGACACTACCTCTCAATGTACTACATGGAACAACCACGACAACAAGGGTCTGTCAGGGACGACAGACTCAAGAGGGGGGGGAGTGTTGAAGCTCAAGGTCAAGGACAAAGCATGGAAGTGCATCAAGGAAGTGGACACACAAGAAGAAGGAGCAAGTAGGGAGCTCCAAGAAGCACCTGTCAAATTTTCAGAAGAAATCCCTACAAAAATAGTGATTTTTATCACTAAAAACCATTGTAAATACCATTTTCCATTTTTATAACTCCATTTTGTTCAAGCCGAGGAGTCCTCGAGCTTGAGGAGTATTAGAACTACCATCCTACCAATTTTCATAATTTTTAGACTCCGTTTGAGCCCCCAAATAAGCCCTGGAACCTATTTTTTAACTAGGCCGGACACTAGGTCTAGACAGGGCCAAAACCACTCAAAAACTATAAAAAGGGCTGGAGAGCTCATTTTTGAGGTTAGCTTGTTGTAGATTTCAGCTTTGTAAGAGAGCTCTTGTATAATTGAACATCTTCCATTGTTCCGCTCCTTGTTCTTACTTTGTGCGCGTGTGTGTGTATGTGTGTGCCTGCTTGTGTGCTTTCACTCACGCACTTGTGCCATCACTTGCTCGCGGTCTTCATACCGGTCCTCACGTCTCCACGGATTGACATTTATGAGGTGTATCTCCTCACGTTGGTACTCACCATTGTGCTAGAGTGACAGTATGTGTGTGTGTATGTGTGTGTATGTGTGTGTGTGTGTTTATGTGTGTGTCTATGTGTGTGTCTATGTGTGTATGCATGTGTATGTGTGTGAGTATGCATGTGTATGTGTGTGATAATCTCTGTGTATATGTGTGTGTATGTATGTAAGTATGTATGCATGCATATGCATATGCGTTATGTGTCTATGTGTCTATGTGTGTATGTGTGTGTATGTGTGTGTGTGTCAATGTGTGTATGTGTGTGTGTATATGTTGTATGTGTGTGTGTGTCAATGTGTGTATGTGTGTGTGTATATGTGTGTGTGTATGTGTGTATGTGTGTGTATGCATGTGTATGTGTGTGTAAATCTGTGTGTATATGTGTGTGTATGTGTCTATGTGTGTGTATGTGTATGCATGTATCTATGCATATGCATGTGAATTATGTATGCATATGTGTGTGTATCATGTAAGTATGTATGTATGCATATGCATATGCATATGCATTATGTATGCATATGTATGCATGTATGTGTATGTGTGTGTATGTCTCTCTATGTGTGTGTGTGTGCATATATGTGTGTGTATGTGTGTATGTGTGTGTATATGTGTGTGTGTGTCTATGTGTGTGTATATGTGTGTGTGTCTATGTGTGTATGTGTGTATGCATGTGCATGTGTGTGTATGCTTGTAAGCATGTATGTATGTATGCATATGCATTATGTATGCATGTATGTGTATGTCTCTCTATGTGTGTGTATGCATATATATGTGTGTATGTGTATGTGTGTATGCGTGTGTATGTGTGTGTATGCATGTATGTATGCATATGTATGCATGTGTGTGTATGTGTGTGTATGCATGTAAGTATGTATGTATGCATATGCAAATGCATATGTATAATTGTACATGTATGTGTGTGTGTGTATGTCTCTTTACTTGTGTGTGTGTGTATGCATATATATGTGTGTATGTGTATGTGTGTGTATGTGTGTGTATACATGTAAGCATGCATGTATGCATTTATGTGTATATGTGTGTATGTCTCTCTACGTGTGTGTGTGTGTATGCATATATGTGTGTGTATGTGTCTATATGTGTGTGTGTATGTGTGTGTATGTGTGTGTGTCTCTATGTGTGTATATACATGTGTATCTATATATACATGTTTGTATACATGTGTATGTGTGTGTGTGTGTAAATGTGTGTGGATGTGTGTGTGTGTAAGTTTGTATGTGTCTATGTGTGTGTGTATATGTGTGTGTGTATGTGTATGTGTGTGTGTGTCTATGTGTGTATGTGTGTGTATGCATGTGTATGTGTGTATGTAAATTAGTGTGTATATGTGTGTGTATGTGTGTGTGTCTATTTGTATGTGTGTGTGTCTATGTGTGTATGTGTGTGTATGCATATGTATGTGTATGTATGTGTGTGCGTACCTTGCTTCCAAGATGAGCTCTTCTCTCTCTCTCTCTCTCTTTGTGGTAAGTGTATCCCAAGCATTTTTAGCTGTTCTGCAAGAGTGAATGTGAGGAATAATGACACATTTGACAAACAAAGCTATCAATGCATGTGCCTGAGCTCTTTGCTCCCAACGAATTTGTTCTACAGTAGGTGCAACAGAAACAACAACACGAACAAGAATCTGCAGAATATCACCATCTTTGACACCTTTTGCATCAGCTTCAATACCTGTAGTTGTAACAATTGAAGTTGTGATAGGACGTTTTTCAACACCCTGCACAATGTTTCACAATCCTTTTGCAACCAATACATGTCGCATCATATAATCCCATAATGGGTAGTTGCTATCATCCAACTTATCCTCAATAGCCAACATACCGAATACATCACTACTTTAAGCCATGGCCGGTGAATAAAATACCTTGATGCAGAAAATTGATTGTATCTCAAAAAATTGAACAGAACTACCCAAACAAATTCTGCTAAACATGTAGAAGACTTCGAGCCGCTTATACTAGCGAACCAAAATTGGTATATACCTTTGGCACAAAAAGATGAAATAGCTTGCACAAGCACTGTGATAGTGCATTCGGAGGCCGAAACGATCTCAAATCATGATCGGAGAGGTGTCGACGATGCCATAGATGAAGCGGTGACCTGCTCTAATACCAATTGTTGGAGTTAGACATCTACGGAAGCATGCGAACAGCACAAGGAAGAAGAAGAAGAAGCTTGGAACACAACACACAATACTGAATGTATTACCACTAGAATGTTCAAATATAAATAGCCCATTAGGGCAATAGGTGTATATACAAGCTGGGGGGAAAAAACCTCCTAAAGAGGGAAAAAAGTGCCTCGACTATCCTGGTGTGTTCATACACATCACTACCTAAATATATCAACAAAACTTTCCAACCAAATATGGTTGGACCTATTGAAAATTTCCAGCCACATATGGTTGACCATTTGCATTAAAATATGGCTAATGATGAGCATGAAATTCATCCCATGCATGATATACATGTTTATGATGTATTACATAATAAACACATGTCTATCAAGAGTGCAAAAACTATGCCAAAGTGGTTGAAACAAACTTTACAGGATGACAAATTGAATGCACCTTTACTAGGTAGAACTAGGTCAAGATCTTGCCATGCATAAAGTAATTTTGTGGATTATTTTATTATCGTAACATGTACTGAAGAGCCACTTACATTTGAAGATGTGTACGATGATCCACATTGAATGAGTGATATGCAATCATAACTGGATTCCATACATAGGAATGGTACTTGGGAGTTATGTGAATCGCCAAAAGGAAAAAATGTCATTGGTACAAAGAGGGTTTACAAGATTAAGAGTAAGTCATATGGTAGCATTGGTCATTACAAAGCTAGGTTGGTTGCCAAAGGGTATGCACAAAAATATTGGACTTAAAAACAACTTTCTTTAGTGGTGATTTGCAAGAAGAGGTTTATGTGAAGCAAGCTCCTGAATTTTCCATGAAATGGAAAGAGCATATGGTTTCTCATTTGCATAAAGCCTTTTATTGTCTCAAGCAAGCTTGACATGCATGGTATGATGAAATCCATAAGCACTTGATTGCCCTTGGCTTCACATGTAGTCCCATTGAGAGCACACTCTATGTACATAAAGATGGGCTTGATATTACAATGCTTGTTTTTCATTTAATGGCATACTCTTGATTGGGTCATGTGACACAAAACTGATATCCTTGTATCCATTGATGGGGGAATCATTATGCATCAAGTAAAGTATGTTGAAAAACTACTTTATCATTTCGACTTTGAGATTGCAAGCAAGTTTTCACACTAGTGGAGATAATATTTAGGTTCTTAGTTGAGGATTCTGGTGATGCATTTGGCACTTCTCTTTATCAGCAAGCCGTGGGATGTCTTATATATGCATGCAACACAAAGCTGGATATACATTATGTGGTTTCCCAATTGAGTCGATTCATGCATAGCCATGACACTAAGCATTGGAAAGTAGTGAAATGTGTTCAAGTTTAGGTCTCTTTTATGGCAAAGATATTCAACCATGCTTGCATGTATTAGAGACAATGATTGGGTTGGTTGTTATGATACTTGCATCCACTAGTGGTAATCTCTTTTTCCTAGGAGGCTCATGCATATCTTGGTTGAGTAATAAGCAACCTACAGTGCCGAGATTGAGTTGTGAAGTTGAGTACAAGGCAATTTTCACATTACAGTGGAGTATATATGGTTGAGATGCCTATTGATGGATCTTTGCATGGAGATTTATGCTAATATGCATATTCTAATTGATAGTCAACATGCATTGACTGTTGCACGAAATCTAGTGTTTCATGCACGGACTAAACATATTGAGGTGCCTTATCAATATGTGAGAGAGAGGCTTCATGTAGGAGATATTGATTTGGTATATGTTCCTACACAAGATAATGTGGTAGACATATTCACCAAACCACTTGCACGAGAAAAGTTTTAAGTTTTTTGCAAAGCTTTAGGTTTATTGCCTAGAGAGGGCCGATCTGTCACTCCCTATATGTGTTCACATCATTTGCTCTAGGGGGGTTGTTACACTTTTGTGTTCCTCAAGTAGCTTTGATGTAAACATTTTTCCTATAAATGGTCAATTTTTACTCTTGTTGGATAGAGGTCTTTTCCCCATGTTATCACATACATGATACACTCATATGTGGTGGCTTTATACTTAGGGATATTATACAACTCGTACTTCAATTCTATTTATCATGAATAGAGAAAGCTATTCGAGCCATCTGTCTTCTCTGTGTGTATTTTTGTGCTTCTACTCCTTGTGCATGCTTCTTGTGTGCCTCTTGCACTTCTTCACACACTCAACATACATTAATTGGACATTAAAACGACATTTCTAAATGGTGACTTACATGAATAAGTGTATGTATTTCAACCCTTGGTTTTGTGCAAAAAGGGTATGAAAGTTGAAAAAGGCATTACATGGTTTGAAGCAAGCACCATGTGCTTGGTATGAAAAGATACATGCCTAATTGCTAGCACATGGTTTTGAGAAGAGTGCCACTAAGAGCACCTTCCATGTTAAGTGTGTAAATAATGTACTTCTCATCATTGATGTACATGTTGATGACATGATGCTCACTCGTCCTAATTAGAAGAATATTTATGAACTTAAAGTTGATTTCCATGCCTCTTTTGAAATGTGAGATTTGGGGCATTTGTATCATTATTTTGGCATTTAATTTATGCAAGTTGATGGGGGAATACCTTTGTGTCAAACAAAATATATTGACACATTGTTGCAATGTTTTGTTCTTGAAGATTGCAAGTCTATTACTACTCCCATGGAAACAGGTTTATGGTTGAGTCTTCATGATGTTGGAGATGCATTTGATGTTGTTCTCTATCAGCCGGCTATTGGATACTTGGTTTACTTATGCATAATGTGGCCTAGTATTCAATTTGTTGCCTCTCAAATGAGCAAGTTTATGCATTGTTGAGGTCTCAAGCATTAGCAGGCAATTAAGCACATCTTTCCCTACTTGAGTAGTACCTAGCTACTTGGATTGTTTTATCTCAAGGGGGATCATTACTTCCATATTTACATGCTTTTTCTAACTCGGATTGGGTTGGTTGCTATGACACTCACGTGTCCAATAGTGGTTTTTGACATCATTCTTAGTAGCTCATGCATATCTAGGTTGAGCAAGAAGCAACCTACTATGGCCACCTCTAGTTGTGAGGGTGAGTATAGGGAAGTTTTCACAGTGGATTTTGAGTGTGTGTGGCTCATATGCCTTTCAATTGACTTGGGCATTGGTGAGTATTCTGCCACCACCAACTTCATTGTAGCTAGAGCGCATTAGAATTTCCGAGGAACTTTTCGTTCCATGCTTGAAAAAAGCACATTGAGTTGCGCTATCATTATGTCAAGGATAGGTTCTCTGTTGGAGAGACGAGTTTGACTTATGTGCCCATAGACGATAATGTTGTAGACCTTTTAAAAAAGGCTCTCCATAGGGAGTCTGAAGCTTTTTGCAAAGATTTGGTCTTACTTTCGTTTGTGTATTGATCTCTTTCCACATAGTTTGGGAGTTTCTTATACATGAGTGGTAGCTCCTTGTTCACTACATCACTCTCAAGGGGATTTTTTGATATATTTACGTAGTGATATGTGTGAATAGTAAGGGTCATGTGACCTTACCCCTATGTTCATATGTATACATCATTTATAGAGCATTGCCTCAATGGATATCATTATGTGAGTTTTGTGGCTCCCATGCATGTGTGCGCATATCTCTTCTTCTCTCTCTCCCTTCATCTCCTCCTTGCTCCTCTTGTTCTACACACAAAAGCCCTTCATTGGTATCAGAGCTTGTTGAACCATGGTGTGCAAAAAGCTTCAATGGAAGCTTGGGTCACAAGAGGTGACTGTGTAGGTTGGCACCTCTCAACACCTTTTGGGTATTTTGGCCATAACTCGAGCTAGAAAGCTTAGATTGGTGCGTTTTAAAGTTCTACAACTTGGTGGGAGGACATATAACCTGATTTGGAGTTCCAAATCACCGAAAATTTGAAAAATGCAGATTGATGTAGAAGATGAATCTATAATAACTTGAACAACAGATTAGTTTTTTGGTTGTAACTTGAGTTTTACAAGTTTGATTCAAGCGATTCAACTTGTTGTGCGTAGTTTGGAAAAGATATTATAAAGAAGATAGGTCCAAATTCTGAGTGTTTGGTCACCAAAAGTACAGAATACAGAGCAATAGTGCTATAGGTGAAGGTGAAATTGATAGCAGATGTGTGTTTTGTGTATATCCTGAGTTGCACACTCAGATTGAGGCGTTCTACATATCCTTACGTAGCCAAGAAAGAGTTCTTGAAGTTTGCTGAGAGCAAAAGTTCAAATTCAGATGTTATCATCTCTAAAAGAACAAAACATAGAGTAGCAATATATTTTCATCACAAGAACCCTAATTGCTTTTGGAGGTTCATTTTGTTGTGGAACTTCTTCTTCGAGAGATTTTTTGTGTGCCAGCTCTTATTTTTAGAGCTTAAAGGCATTATCCATGTATGATCACTGTGGTAGCTCCTCTGTATGAGAGTAGAGCATGATATTGTCACGTGTTTAGTATATGAGATGGCATTGTGGTATACCTTTTTTTGAGGTTTATGTCATCATGAGTTTGATCATAGCATTGTCAGTGGATATATAGTGGCATTGTGTTTTATATCTTATTTATGCCACTTGGATATGGATTCACTTGTCGATTGCACACATTTTATGAGAGTTGATTTTGGATCTTGGCTAGTGCTTGTATTCTTGTTTTTATGTAGGTACATGATCCAGATTGGAACCTAAGTTGCACACATCCGTTTATCACCTTGATTGGCTATTATTTTAGCATATTATCATTGATTTGATATCTATTTGCTAGTGTGATTCTTGGAATATGTGGATGGTGATTCCCACATGGTTATTTTGGTTCTAGAGTCCATTTTATAGAGGAGATGTTGCCAAAATTTTATCAGTTTTTATGCTAGATAGATGGTTTAATATATCCTTTATGCTTGTGAGATAGATTTGGATCATTACTTATCTCCACTCATTTGGAATTTACTTATCTCCATTCATTTGGACTTGGTCACATGTTATTCATGACAGGTTGGACCATCTTGTAGAATTCATTCTTGAGTGGGAGGTGTATCGCCATTGTATTGGCATGTATTGCCATCAAATTTTTGGCATATGTATTTGCCATTATTTTTGGTTGGATTAGTGATAGGTGGTGACATGTTATTTGTTGTTCCTTTTCTACTGGTTATCTTGTTTGATTGCTTAGCTTATAGGGGATACTGTCACTCTAGCACAATGGTGAGTACCAACGTGAGAAGATTCACCTCATAATTGTCAATCCGTGGAGACGTGAGGATTAGTATGAAGACTATGAGCAAGTGAAGGCACAAGTGAGTGAGTGAGAAGCATACAAGCATGCACACACATACACACACACGTGCACACAAGGCAAGAACAAGGAGAGGAACAATGGAGTTCTTTGCATTAGTCAAAAAGTCTCTTACATAAGCTCAATTCACAAACAATCTAACCTCAAAAATGAGCTCTCTAGCTCTTTTTATAGTTTTCTAACTAGCTTTGGTCTTGTCCAGACCTAGTGTCCGGCCTAGTTAAAAATTAGGTTCTAGAGCCTATTTGAGGGCTCAAACGGAGTCTAAAAATTATGAAAATTGATATGTAGCTAATTCTAATACTCCTCAAGCTCGAGGACTCCTCGGCTTGAACAAAATGGAGTTTATTCTACCAAAAATAAAATTTACAATGTTTGTGTAGTGATTAAGATCACTTGAGTTGTAAATGGTCCATGGAAAAAATGATTAGGCCTTGTTGCCGTATTGTGCATGACTGCTCCGTTGTGCTAGTATGCTCTTCGTCTGACTTGTATGCCAACACTCCCCCCTTCCTAGCGTCTGTCGCCCCTGACAGACCTCTGTTCTATCGGGTGGTCGATATAGTATTGGATGACATTGGTGGCAAGTTCGTGTTCTCCTATCCTTAAGCCTCTTGCTAGATCAGCTTCCAATGCATCCCAATTTATTGCACCGGGGACCTCTGGTTGCGGTGTGGTGTAGTACTCAGAGTACATGGCTTGTTCACAAGCAAAGAGATGGAGCAGGTGTGTTGGCTTCGGTGCGAAGACCTCCGAGTGATACTTCCAGAAACCTGATCTGAACATTTCTTCGAATGTTTGTTTGTTACATGCAGGGAGATATTTGATGCGTGCATGCCAAGCGTAAGCCACACGAATACTGGGGGTGGTGCTCATGTCATACACTAAATCGTAGTTTCCATTAGTGAACCCCGATAGACGTACCTGTGGTGCTGCCGCATTTCTAAAGGTTTTCAGTACTACCTGCATCATATCTAAAATCTTAAGCATCATTTGAGCTTCCACATCTGTCATGGGCTTCAATCGCGGCATCCAATGTCGTGGTCCCTGTGGTGGTGCAATGTATGGATAATTGAGCCATTCCTTGCATTGTGCGTTATTCTGGACCTTTATGTTGAATGCTTTCCATGAGCGGCGTCGTGGAACAGGGCCATAGCATGGATTATAGAGGAGATGTAATGGCGCATTGTTCCAGGTGCGGAGCATTTCAGGATAGGTTTCAAGAAGTTTTTGCCGCCATGTTGGTTGACGGATCTTGCCTTTTTGCACCTCGGGAGGAAGGTCTTCGGGTTGAAATTGGGTTGCGAAGGAAGGTATCTTCCCTGTGACTCTCTGTATTTCTGCATTATAATCAGCCAGAATAATATAGTAAGGCCTGTATTGGAGTTCAAATGAGAGGATAAGGCGTCTCGATGACAGGTTCTTGAAGTAATCAGATTGCAGCACAGTTTCCTCTATGACCCTCATGGCCTGATTTTGCACTACTGTGCGCTCTTCATGTGAACTCTCGATTTCCTCCACTTGTCGTAGCCATGGGGGTCGTGGTGCTTCAAATGTGTCATGACCTTCTTCCGTTTGTTGACCTCCTGGGAAGGGTTGCGGGTCGTATTCTTCTTCAAATGTTTGTTCCAGAGGAATTTGTACTATTTCTTCGTCGGTGGGAGCCTCTGGAGGGGAAGCTGGTCTCTCATATTGTAGTAGACGTGCCTGCAATTCGGTGACCTGTTTCTGAAGATCTTTTAAGGCCTCTGAGTCTGTGAGAAGTGAACCCGCGGAGGAGGTGGTTTGAGAGGCCGTTGTTGTTTCTTTTTGGTGTTTCTGCTTCAGTTGACCCAGTTCCTCTGACAACTGGTTATGGGCTTCAAGTAGGATGGCATAGTCTTCCAAGATTATCTTGATATTATCAGGGGTCACCGCTTGAAATTTTGAGGGACTGATGGGTGCCCCAGGTGTGCTTTCGATAGCTGCTTCTAGGTTTTCCTGATTTTGTAATTGCAGGCGTCGATTCTCTTCATGAGCGACAACAAGATGTCGCTTGAGTAGTGCCATATTTCGCTGAAGCTTTGAATTGCGTTCCAGCTGTGTCCGTAGATGACCTTCTACCACTTGTATTGCTTCCTGATCTGTGTTCTGTAACTGTACCTCCAATATGCTATGAGCCTCTTGTAGAGTATGGAATTGTGTATGGAGGCGAGCATTTTCCTCGTCTAGTGCAGCAAGGCGGTGTTGTAGTAGCTCCGAGTGCTCTTGCAGTCGTGTATTATGTTGCTGGAGCTGATTGTACTCTGTCCTTAATTGTGATATACATGTGAGCAGAAGCCTCGCACATGGCCATGGGATAGCCTAGAGATTCTTGAGTGTCAGGCATAGGCGGGTCTCTGCCTTGTCTCCTTAATTTCATTCGTCGGATGCGTTCTAAAGCTTCTGCCTGTGCTTCTTCTCTAATTCGTTTCTCTTCTTCTTTTCGTTTCTTGGCAGTGTTGAGTCGATTTAGCATCTCTTCACTCAGGGGTTCTTGATATAACTTGACTCTGCATCCACTTATGTAACTTGGTAGAATATCACCCTCTAGAGTGGCTAGTTGAACTGCTCCACTTGTGGAGATTCTATTGATAATCATTGGTCCGTAACCTCTCTTCTCTAACTTCCGTGCATGTTGCTTCAAGGTATAGACTAGGACTAGGTCTCCTGCTTTCAAGCCCTTATCCTTGACGTGTGCATCGAAATATGCCTTTTGCATCTTCTTGGTTTCATAAATTCCTGCTGCAGCCCTCAATCGTGTTTCACCTAGTCGTTCAAGATCGAAGATTCTAGAGGACAACTCATGGCCTGTCCAATCATGCTCTTGTGCTACATTCAAAGTTGGTATAAAAAATTCCAATGGTAGCACTGCATTCTGGCCGAAAACCATTTGAAAGGGCGTGGCTTGGAGTACCGTCTTATAGGCAACTCTGTATGCCCAAACAGCATGGTGTAGTTGTTTGTCCCAATCCGAGCGTTTGTTATTCACTAATTTGGTTAGCACATTGCATAGGATCTTATTTGTGCTTTCGGCTTGTCCATTAGCTTGTGGGTGGTAGGGGGCAGACTTCTTGTGTATCACAAAGAACTCTTGAAGAAGATTTTCAATGACTTCATTCAAGAAGTGAGTCCCTCTATCACTTACTAGCTCTATGGGTAGCCCGCATCGAGTGAACACATTCTCAAATAAGAATTTAGTGGTTGTTTGGGCATCATTCTTCGTCGTAGCTTTTACTTCTACCCATTTCGTTAGATAGTCTGTGGCCACAATGATATACTCAGCATGTGAGCCCTTAGCTGGGGGATTAATAGGACCAACAAAGTCTATTCCCCACTTAGAGAATGCACGTCCTCCCATCATAGGTTTCAGTGGCATCTCATCCTTGCGTATAGGGTACTGAGTTGTCTGACAAACATCACATCGTTTCACATAGGTATGTGCATCTATGTGAAGGGTCGGCCACCAGAAGCCCGCAAATAGTATTGCCTTGATCACCCGATCTGGTCCAAAGTGTCCTCCTGCTACACCTTGGTAAGCAGTTTCCAAGATCTTGAGATATTCACTCTCATGGACACATAGTCTCAGGTAACCATCTTTACCATGCTTGTATAGATTATCACCAATGATTGAGTAATCTAGGGCTTCTTGTTCTAGACTTCGTTGTCTCGTCAGGGTCATATCTGGAGGGAATGTTTTCGTCCTCAAGAAGGCTACTAATGGTTCACTCCAATCTGGCACTATGGACACTTGATAAAGAGTGGCATGTTCCACAGGTGGTTTAGTGCAACAGATTGGGCATTCTTTACACATCTTATGTACATCAGCTTCCATAGTAGGGCAATGCACTCCGAGTCTCGTTAGTGTCTGTAGGGTTCGTTGTTTTGAGTAGTGTTGCTCTAAAGCACCTACATGTGCCAACTGCAACCATTTAGCGTACTCATCCTCTTCCACACAACAAGCCAATATCCCTTGATCTGTCTGTTTGTACATACTTCCTGCCATGATATGGTACTTCTGGGCTTTTACTACCTCTCTATCTTGAGTGTTTATGACTGGGTGATTAGGTCCGTATGTCATTACTGGCACTAATGGCTTAGCCCACCGAGGTACAACTTCCAAATTAAACAAGTAAGCGTCAGGAAGGTCATCTGATACTCCTTGTGGGGCTTCTCTCGATGTGAGCCTAGAGAGATGATCTTCTCTCAAATGAGTCTTGCCTTTTCTCACCACTACCTCAAAGTCATATTCCATTAGTAAGAGGAACCATCTTACCAATCTACCTGTGTTGCATGGCTTGTTCACCAAGTAAAGTAGAGCTTGATGATCCGTAAAAAATTCAAACTTATTTGCAAGCAAGTAATGTCTAAACTTTTTAACTGCATATACCATGCCTAGTCCTTCTCTCTCAGTCGTGGTATAATTCCGTTCAGCTGCATTCAGTTGTCTACTAGCATAGGCAATTGGAAGGTCCATATTACCTTCACCAGTAGGTTGTGCAAGCACACATCCAATGGCATAATTGGATGCATCCACATGCACATGGAAGGGCTTATTCCAATCTGGTGTAGTCAAGATTGGTGCTGAGCATAATCGTCGTTTGAGCTCATTGAAAGAGTTCTCACATTCCTCAGTCCACTCAAAGTTTGTCAGAAGTCCATACAAAGGCTTTGCAATGATGGCATACATGTGAATGAAACGTCGGTAATAACCACAGTGCCCCATGAAAGCTTGCACTTCCTTGACGTTCTTTGGCCTGGGTAGTTCTATAATAGCTCTCACCTTCTCTTCGTCAGTGGAGATGCCGTTCTTTGACACTATGTGTCCTAAAATCTTGCCTTGCCTGACCATGAAAACACACTTTTTTGGGTTCAGGCAGACTTGATATTCTCTACATTTGTCAAAGATTTGCCTGAGTTCAGGTATATGTGTTTGTCTAATGTTGGAATGAGCATAGAGATCATCAATATAGACTTCCAAATTCTTTCTCAGGAACTCTTTAAACACATGGCACATCAATCTCTGGAAGGTTGCGGGAGCATTGGTAAGCCCGAATGGCATTACCCTAAAAGCGAATATGCCCCACTCTGTGGCAAAAGCCATCTTATGCTGATCTTCTGGTGCAATGGCTACTTGATTGTAGCCAGAGAACCCATCTAGGAAGCTATACACTTCCTTACCGGCTACCCTTTCTAATAAATGCTCGGTGATAGGAAGCGGATAACTATCCCTGATAGTGGCTGTGTTAACCTTCTTCAAGTTAATGCATACACGTAATTTACCATTCTTCTTGGGCACCACTACAATGGGGGACACCCATTCAGTGTGCTCAATTTCATAGATAAATCCAGCTTCCACCAAGCGGTCTATCTCTTCTTTGATCTTGGCAGCATAGTTGTCATTGTATGTGTATGGCTTTTGTTTAGAAGGTCTGGCCTCTGTGGTCATGGGAATCGTATGGGCGCATATGTCAGGGTCTACACCTTTCAAATCTTTGTAGCTCCAAGCGAATACATCTCTGTACTCTCTTAGCAAAGCTATCAACTCATGCTCCTCTTCCTCAGTGAGGTCATGTCCTATGTAAGTGCACCTCTCTTCTCCTTCTTCTATGGCTACCACTACCTTCTTGGTGGTTTCCTTGTTATCATAGGCCTCTCCTGCTTGTGCATCGCGTTTTGGCATTCTTACCATGACTCTCCTATCTTCTATTGCATACTTCTTGAAATTTTCAGGGACCTCAAACAGGGATTCTTCCTCCTCTGGTACGGCTTCTCTCTTCTTCCTTTTCTTTCCTTCACTCTTAGTGGTCACTCGTGTGGTTAATCTCACATCATTAGTGAGCTCTTCATGTCTCTGAGGGTAAACTTCTACTTCATAGAAATATTCTTCGTCTGATGCAAAGGGTGGATCCATGATGATTGACTCAAGATCGGAGTCACTTGCATCTTCAAATGCATCAGGGCTAGGTTCGCATTCTTCTAAAATTGCATCTCCCATGATTGGCTGTATGGAGAAGACAGAAATGTCATAGCCATCCTCATCACAGTGGGGTGTCCATTGTTCTTCATTGATGGCTACATCCATAGTTGCTAGAATTTCTGCACAGCCGTGAGGTTCAAACTCTTCGTCCGGAAATACTACAGGTGCATGGGCTGGGTCTTGAACTAATCTATGTGTTTCCTTCGCACCTACCTCTCTGGCTTTTTCTCTTTTCTCCTCTTCCACTGCCACTTTACACATCCATAAGTGAGTGTCTTCATGCATCCATGAGGATCCTGATCCTATGGAATGCACCGATTCCGTATCATCTTTGGCTCTATGGATGGGGTTCCATTGGATAGGAGGGACATCTCTATGAGAGTAATCCTTGAGATTGACTTTGGTTGTAACACCTAAGTGTTGCAAATACAAGGAATTGGTTCCCCAATCCTGCACCACTTGCAATTGCCGCATAAATGGTCTCCCCAAAATCATCTCATAGGCTTGATTTTTGCTAAAGTCACAGATAGCAAATGTGTGCTCAAACTCTACACCACAAGTGGTGAGAGTTATCCCCTCTAGTAGTCCTAAGGGTCTTTCTACGTGATCGTAAGCCATCTGCAATTTCATTCTCGTTGGCTTGAGTGCTGGTTTGCCCCAACGTTTCCATAAGGAAGTGGTAGCAATTGCAACTCCTGCACCTGAGTCCAAAATGGCCTTGGTTGTGTAGCCCTGATGAGTGATGGGGAGATAGGTGTTTCCTTCTTCTCCCTCGCTCATGTCTCCTATCTTGTCCAAGGGTATTTCTGGCACTGTTCTTTGAGATCCTACCTGGGAATGTGGTTTTGCTACTTCGGGCACTTGATTGACTACATGTTTCCACACTTCTGGTCTAACCTTAAGCAGCTCTTCCAAAGTGAGATTGCACTGCACTTTGGTGTTCTTCACTACCTCCGTGTTCCTAGGTATGACTGAATCTTCGTTTCTTACCATGACCGTGGGTGCTCTCATACAGGTGGACTTAGCTTCCCATGGGCCTGTGAAGTGGGGTAATTCTTGTAGAGAGTTAGACTCAAAGTCTAATCTTTCCTGAGATTGGGTGCTCTCCTGCTCCTCATAAATGGATGGGATGTCTTGTGGGAATTGGTCGTGTGCATCATCCACAAGTTCAATAGGAGGAGGGACTTCACTTTCTTTAGCCCATTTGTCTTCTTGAATCTCTCGTAGGAATTCGGGTGTGGACCGATTCATAGAAGATGATGTGTCTGGCTCCGTAGAGTTAGGCACATAGGCTTCCTGGGGAGGAATGCTTATTCTATCACTTGCCTTCTCCTTAGCCTGGGAGTTGGCTCCTTTTCCAGACTTTGCAATTAACATCTCCAATCTGTCTAACAGACCATCAAAATGCAATGGTGTTCTAGTGGAGCTAGAGCAAGTGAAAAGGCGACTAGTCTCAAACATGGCTTGAGCCAATTCCACCATCTTGGCACACAACTTAGTTCTTTCAAGCTCTAGGTCAGCTCTAGGGTAACATTTCTCATGATCTGTTACATTGGGCCCTTCTTGGATTCTGGCCTGATATGCTTTAAGCATCATGTCTAGATCTTTAGGAGTGGGATCGGCTAAGACTGATCCTACTCGGGGTGGTGGTTGGGTTACGTGTGGTGGATTGGTGGGTAGAGGAATGAAGGGTGAAGGGGATGGTAGTGGCGGGGATGTGTGAGAGTGCGTTTGAGATGTGATTTCTATGATTTTAGCTTTGGTTTCTCGTAGACTATCCTCAAGTTCGCTCATCTTTCTTGCCCATTGCCTTTTCATACGTTCACGGCTATCTCTCCAAGCTCTTGTCCTCTTCTTATTGTGGCTCTCAGTCTCGCTAACCTCTGCATTCTTTTCCGGGCCTAAGTCTTGGTTTTGCTTAAGTGCCTGAGCTCTCGTGATGACTTTGCACTGGAGCCGTGGAAGTCACACTTCCCGTGGAGTCCACCACTAAGCCAATAACATTGATAGGAGCAATTTTTGGTATATTGGCGGGGTTCTTGGGACACTCGTAACAAATGCTCCTTTCCACAATCGAGATAAAAGCCTTGAATTGTCACAGATTGGGTTTGTGTCGGTGCAGGTAGAGGGCAATCACGAATGAGATGATCTCCTTGACAACGATAGCATGGCCCTCTAGGAAATGGAGGTCTCATCGGCCTAGGTTGGGATCTCGAGTTGGGGTTGGCATACATGACGTTTGCGTATTCTGGCTCCCCACTAGATTCATTCGGTTCTTCATAATAATATGACTCACTATGCTCTGGTGATTGCATGTAGTAGGCCTGGGGGCTCTCAACATGGGTGGAGTCAAAACTATGATCACTTGGATCACTTTCTGAAAACGAGGATGTTACTGGCACTAAAGCTCTATTCAGATTTTCTTCTGCCGCTGCATACTTTACTGGAATCACATTGGTGGGGGCAGGAGGTTGCTACGCTAGGACTGGTTGCGGTCTTTGTTGCCCTTGATAGGGTGGTTGATAGATTTGTTGGGGCCTAGCATACTGTTGTTGTGGGTACTGATTAGGGTACTTTCCTTGTTGTGGATATGGCTGAGAATAATTTTGTCTAACAGCTTGTTTGTTATATGGGCAGTCTTGTGTTGTATGATTGGTGTACCTCCTTTCTATGGTGTAGTACTGGTTGTTAGGGTTTACTTGGGGTTGAGCCATGATGGGGCACACATTAGCCATATGGTCTCCTCCACAGGTATAGCATCGTTTTCCTGGGGCAAATCTAGGAATTTGCTTGCTAGAGACACCTAATTTCAGAGCTACCTTTTCTGCTAGATCCTCAATTGATGTGGATTGTGAGGAAATGAGGCTACTAGAACTATCTGAATCTTTATAGATTTTTGAGAGCTCTAATTCCTCCCCTAGATTATCCTCAATGTCTATGCACATGCGTACACATTCTTCTATGGATCTAGGGTCCTTCAAGTACACATATGATCTCAATTTGGTGCTTAACAATCCATCTAAAAATAAGGCCACTTGCTTGGCTGGAGTGGGTAATTCTGGGGCCGGGCATCTCTCTAGATATTGCCTAAATCTTCTGCCTGCGAGCCTCACTGTCTCTTGAGATGTTTGTTTGAAGCTGTATATCAGGGAGGATGTGTTATGTCTTATGCCACTTTTGGAGAATTCGATAATGAATGCCTCTAGAAGTTGATCTATGCTCCTAAACTGCCTCTCGTTTAGTGGCTGAAACCATGTCAGGGCGGTGTTCCTAAGGGTTAGACCAAAGGCATTGTACTGCGTGAATAGATCTTCAACTTGTTCAGCTCTCAAGACTTGCCTAAACTCAGCTACATGATCGTAGGGGTCTCCAGTGCCATCGATGTAGTTTTTCATGGACTTAACTAGCTGGGTTGGTCTCAAGGTCCTCGTGTGCTCTCTCGGTCTTGGCAAAGGGAAATCATCGGCATTTCTTCGGTTCCCTGGGGCTCTATGTCCTTCAGGTTCCACTCTATTTGTTTCTGTTCTCGTTCTTTCCCTTCCCCAAGAGTTGGCAAAGCTTACCTCAGGTCTCTCTCTAGTCCTTTCTCTTTGAGTCCCATGAGCTTGAGATGTTCCCGCTCCTTGGTGACCATAAGACACATTGGATCGAGGTTGGGGAAAAACAAATTCTCCCTTCCAAGTGTATGCGTGTCTTCCATGCTCAGAGACCACAAAGATTCTCTCAGAAGCATCATCTAAGTAGGTCACCTTGCCTGGGCTATCAGGATCTTTGAATTCATAGATGGCAAGAGCTCCCACTTCATTAGACTTTTCAAGCTTGTACCTCCAAAAAGCCTCATCCGTTTCTTGGTTCTAGAGCAATTCTATGCTCCTATTATCCTGGGGAACTAACTCTGGAGTGATTATCCTTGTTAGGACCGATTTGCCTCGAGGGGTTTTCGGCTCCTTTCCTAAGTTCCCTTGCTCTATGTCACCTAATTCAGGTTCAGAGATTATGTTGCCAAACTCATCTGTCCTTTCAGGTTGGCTGGTGACCACATACATTGTTCCTTCTTTATCTATGTATGAACCATTTTCAAACTTGACTACAGGGTGTCCTAGTCCAATGGACTGATTCGGATTTTTAATTAGGACAACAAATCTTCGCAGACCATCCTCATAGATGCGTGCACCTAGGCTGTTGGTCTGGATGTATTCCAATTGAGTCTTGTAGGGACCTTCATGTCTTTCTAGGTATGCCATTCCTGAGCTATCTACAGGTCTTTCCATGCTATACGACATGTCAGAGTCACTGGTTTCTGAGTCTAGAGCGTAGGGGTAATCACTCAATTGTTGGGCCCAAGATCTGGCTGTATGGTTGACGCTAGCCTCGGATGATCTAACACTTTGACGGTCTCTCCCTAGGTGTCTACCCAATCTCAGGTTCATATGCCCTTTGTACGTTGCTGATTCTTTGGTACCAATCACTTGTTCCTTTTAAGTTCCTTTGGATGTGTTTTCTTGTTTTTAATTAAGCGTCGTCAGGAGCACTTTAGTGTGTCGTACTTGATGTTCTACGTCCGCTTAGTTTAAGTTCTTTTCCTTTAAGTTGTCCCTTGACTGCGATTTAGCCTATCCTTGCACTTGAGAAATTAAAGGCTCTTCAAACTTGAGTGTTCCTATCGTACCCCTAGTCAATCAGGACAACTACTCGCACTTAGCCTATGCTAATAATGGACTGAGGGGGTTAAGAGATGTTCCAACCTCAAGTCGCTCCTCCTAGTGATGTTGGTCTACCCAGGAAGCACGTTCCCAAGCTTGTTCGCCTTGGCACTTACTTTGCTTTCTCCAAAAGTTCTCGATGACCCTGTAAGAACCTCAAGTTTAGCTTATTTCGTATGAAAAAGTTATGACTCTTCAGGGTTTAGGGGGTTAAACAGACAAACAGAACCTTTCAGGAGTTTTAATGCATTTTTCTAAGGCCTTTGTAAGTGTATGAGTATTTGAGTATGCAAATATGCCCCAAAATTTAGCCTAAGTTTCCAAAAAAAATTACCCCTTAATTTTTTGCCGAAAATGTCTGTCTGTCGCGATAGATGGGGTCTGTCGCGATAGACGGTGTCTGTCGCGATAGACGGTGTCTGTCGCGATAGACGGTGTCTGTCCCGATAGAGGGGGCTGTCGCGATAGACGGGGTCTGTCGCGATAGACGGTGTCTGTCGCGATAGACGGTGTCTATCGCGATAGATGGGTCTGTCGCGATAGACGGTGTCTGTCGCGATAGACGGTGTCTGTCGCGATAGAGGGGTCTGTCGCGATAGAGGGGTCTGTCGTGATAGACGGGTCTGTCACGATAGACGGTGTCTGTCGCGATAGACGGTGTCTGTCGCGATAGACGGTGTCTATCATCTGTCGTGGTTTTGGTCTGTCGCGATAGACGGTGTCTGTCGTGATAGACTGGATTTGTCACGAAATTTGGTCTGTCGCGATAGACAGGTGTCTGTCGCGATAAACGGGGTCTATCGTGGGTCTCTGTCTGTCGCGATAGACGGTGTCTATCGTCTGTCGTGATTTGGTCTGTCGCGATAGACGGTGTCTGTCGCGATAGATGGTGTCTGTCGCGATAGACTGAAAAAACACAAATTTTTGAGAAACTTTTAGTGATTTGGAGTGCTCTAATGGTGTAGGTTACCGTGCCAAACACGCATTCACAAAATATTAAGTTTTTTTGCCTGTCGCGACAGACAGAGGTCGTCGTCCCGGGACCTGTGCAGAGTCTGTCGTACCTGCGCACACTGCTGGAGAAGGTGGTACAGCTAGTTCCTGCAACAAAAGCTCAAAAAACACACAAAAGCAGATTGCATGCAAGCTCTCTCTCGCTCTCTCTCACAATGGAATGAGGGAAATGAGGTGGGGAGTGGAATATGACCAAAAAACTGAAATTTTTGTGGAGATGGAGATGGAGGTGGGAGATGGTGGGGATGATGATGGTGATGATGGTGATGCAAAAGTAAGAAAAAATGAAGAAAAATAAGGAAAAGAAAGGATAGTACCTATAACTCCAACGTCTTAACTCGACGTCTTACCATCACACGCTCGTCCTCGAAGCTCTCTCCCCGGCAACGGCGCCAAATTTGGTGTCACTCTAGCACAATGGTGAGTAACAACGTGAGAAGATTCACCTCATAATTGTCAATCCGTGGAGACGTGAGGATTAGTATGAAGACTATGAGCAAGTGAAGGCACAAGTGAGTGAGTGAGAAGCATACAGGCATGCACACACATACACACACATGCACACAAGGCAAGAACAAGGAGAGGAACAATGGAGTTCTTTGCATTAGTCAAAAAGTCTCTTACATAAGCTCAATTCACAAACAATCTAACCTCAAAAATGAGCTCTCTAGCTCTTTTTATAGTTTTCTAACTAGCTTTGGTCTTGTCCAGACCTAGTGTCCGGCCTAGTTAAAAATTAGGTTCTAGAGCCTATTTGAGGGCTCAAACGGAGTCTAAAAATTATGAAAATTGATATGTAGCTAATTCTAATACTCCTCAAGCTCGAGGACTCCTCGACTTGAACAAAATGGAGTCTATTCTACCAAAAACGGAATTTACAATGTTTGTGTAGTGATTAAAATCATTTGAGTTGTAAATGGTCCATGGAAAAAATGATTAGGCCTTGTTGCCGTATTGTGCATGACTGCTCCGTTGTGCTATTATGCTCTTCGTCTGACTTGTATGCCAACAGATACTTTCTTGAATTTTCCCAAGATTCTTTCACATCTACTTGATCAATTTGGAGACTTGGTGAGCAGGTTTATGCTCATGGTTTTATGTGCATGCTAGATGCAAGGTTACGTGACATGTGGTTCACATGGTTTCTTCCCCAGCAAGATATTTATGATGTGAGTTATGCATATGGATATGCATGTGTGATCCTATTGTTGGGAGAGATGGATCAATACCTCAAGAAATGAGTTGGTATTGCCAAACCCTACTTAGTACTTGCCCTATTTTACTTCAGAGTTGTGTTGTAGGCCCTCTTACTTGCAAATGACACAAATAAAGTACCTATGTACTTTGGAGATGATGCTTCAAACAACTGAATCAAAACAGATAACTTTGTAACTAGCTTGTGACCAAAAACTTGCTATTTTGGTTTTGACACCTACTGACTCTTTTACTCAGTACTCACAGTACTGTAGCAATTAGGAAACTTCCTTTCGGGTGAATTAAATTAGCTTAGAGATATAATGATTCCAAGTGAAATCACTTAAAATGATAAAGCACACACTGAGCAATCAATTTAGCAACTGAAGCGTTACCCCCGACTTTTTAGGAGATGTGCAGAGAATGATGAGTGACCACTTCGACATAGATTTCTTCGAATTGGTTGAATAAAATTGCTTCAAACTTTGGTAGATTGTACTAGACTTGGAGCTGGTTCCAACAAGCTATAGAACTTGAAAAATGATGGAGAAATGACTGAGATATGAGCATTCAAAGTATACTATTCTGAGTGAACACAGCAGAGATGAAGACATATGTGATCAATAATGTAATGTATTATGTAACAATGTTATACATGATCATTGGCATGAATATGATGCCCAATGATGGTGATAAGAGTAGGCTATAGTGTAAGCCTCTCAACATCAACAAATGATCTACAATATGCTCAGTAATGGGGCACTAATAGCCGCGAGATTACAAGTCTATTTTATAGAGAAATTCTTCAAATTAGAATTTGAAATTCAAATGATCTTCCACCTAAAAGTTCTTCCTCTAAATAAGGAGATATTCTCTCATGAGAAACTCATATTTCTTTATTCTCCTAACTCTACGAGTTTAGTGGCATTACAAGGTTCCTCCAAGTCAAATGGCTTTTACAATAGTTAATGGTAAAAAAATCATAAACAATGGTTCATGTGGTCCTTCCAATATTTGCACATAGTTTCTTCAATGCCTAGCCAAGTTTCAAGGCTTGGAATTTGCACCAAAAACTCCCCCTCAAGCCAAAACATCTTGGCTTGCTCTTCTTCATTATTCCTCTTAATGCCAATTATAGCTTTAAACCTGCAAAGTTTAGTACCATCAAGTGCTTTGGTCAATAAATCTGCACATTGCATATTAGTGGACACATATGCAAGTTGAATCTTCTTGCTCAATAGCTTCTCCCTCACATAATGGTAGTGAACTTATATATGCTTGGTTCTTGCATGATAGATAGGATTTGTTGCAAGATGTAAAGAACTAGTGTTGTCACCAAAAATCATTGGTGAGTTAGAATGTAGTCCCAAATCTAAATATAGTAATCTGATCCATATGGCTTCTTGTGTAGCATTGGCTAATCCCCTGTATTCAGCCTCTGTTGAAGATAAAGCAATAGTAGGTTGGTTCTTGGAAGACCATGAAATGGGCTTATCACCTGCAAATGAAAGATAACTTGAGGTACTCCTCCTATCATCTTTACAACCTGCCAAATCTGCATCTAAATAAAGTTTGATGTCCAAATCTAATGTGTATTGAAAGTATAAACCTTGATTTTGAGTACCTTTGAGGTACTTCAAAATCCTTTTGGCAACTTCCAAGTGAGGCGCTCTAGGTTTGTGCATGAATTGACTTAAGACACTTACTCCATAAGCAATATGAATCCTTGTCAAGGTTGCATAGTTTAGACTTCAACTATGCTTTGATATCCTGCAATGTCTTCAAGCAAATCACCTTCATGAGCACTCAATTTTTGGTTTACCTCCATAGGAGTGCTAGCTATCTTGGCATTATCCAAGTGGAACTTCTTCAACATGTCCTCCACATACTTACTTTGAGTAATATAAATTCTAGAATTTTTATAGACTAATTCAAGTCCAAGAAAATACTTTAGTAACCCTAGATCACTGATTTTGATTAGGTTCTTAATTTTCTTGATGCCATTGGCATCATTACCTATAAGTATGATGTCATCAACATACACACATAGGTATATCACCTCAGAATTACTTCTCTTGACAAACAGAGAAGTATCTGCTTTGCTCATCATGAATCCTTGAACTTGAAGATAGGTAGTTAACCTATGGTTCCATGCCTTAGGTGTTGCTTCAATCCATAAAGAGCTTTGTTTAGTTTGCATACATAATTTACCTTGCTTGGGTCTTCATAACCAGAAGGTTGAGCCATGTAAACCTCCTCTAAAATCTAGCCATTAAGGAAGGCATTTTTCATATCCAATTGGTACATATTCCAATTTCTTGATGCAACCACACTTACCAATACTTTGATGGTTGGCATTTTAGCCACAAGTGAGAATGTCTCTTCATAATTGACTCCTTGGGTTTGTGCAAAACTCTTAGCCACAAGTCTAGCTTTATACATGTTTATGGATCCATTTGAGTTTCTCTTGATTTTGTAAATCCATCTAGAACCAATTACCTTCATTGATTCCTTCTTTGGTACTAGCTCCCAAGTATCATTCTCCTTGACTGCTTCTATTTCTTTATCCATAGCATCCTTCCATTTTGCCTTGGTCTTTGCTTCTTCATATGAATTAGGTTCTTCAAATGATAAATCCTTAGCAAGATAAATGGAGTGCTTAGTAATTAAAGAAGTGTCATACTCATATCTGATTGGTTTTTTGATTTCCCTTTGTGATCTTCTTAGAGCTTGGTTGGATGATTCAGGTAAGTCTTCCAGCCTCTTCATCTTGGCCTTGCCCTTTGATTTCCATGCCTAGAATTCTTCTAGGTTGATGATGTCCTCATCATCTGATTTGATGTCTTCAATTTGGATTGGCTCCTCCTTGGTGAGGCTTGGAAATTCCTCTTCCAAGTCATATGGCAACTTAACCTTCCTGCATTCACTTTTAAACCAAGAATCATTCTCATCAAACACAACATCTCTACCGACCATAAAACCTGTTGACATCTGTCATATATGAGCTCGACTCTTATCGATATAAGTCTAAAGTAGTTTGAGGCAGTTGATGTAGGCTGATTGGTATAGGTAGAGATTCAAACTCGTCTTGTACATTATTGTATAGTCCTATATCATTCTTCATATATTTTTCCACTTGTGGTCACATTGACCCTTAAGTGGGAGATTGTTGGGGATGTAAGGGTCATGTGAGCATTGCCTCAACGGATATCATTATGTGGGTTTTGAGGCTCCCACACATGTGTGCACATCTCTCTTCTTCTCTCTCTCTCCCTTCATCTCCTCCTTGCTCCTGTTATTCTGCACACCAAAGCCCTTCAATACATTCTATGTTGTGTTCTTGTTCTCCAAGATTCTTCTTCTTCCTTGTGTTTTTCATGTGCTTCTATAGGCCTTAACCTCCAACAATCGGTATCAGAGAAGGTCACTACTTCTTCTAGGGCATTGCCGCACCCCTCAAGGCAGTCTCATAATGACATAAAAATTGGTGAGATCTTTTCAGCCTTTGAATGCTATTGCAACAATTATGCAAGAAGTTTCATCCTTTTGTGCCAAAAATACATAAAGGTTTCAATTTGCCAGTACAAGTGTCTTAAAGTTTGCTATAGGATTATAGAGCTAAACGGGGTGTTTATGTTTAGCTTTTTGAGATACAATCAATTTTTCTACATCATGGTATTTAATCACTAACCATGATTGAAAGCAATGATGTATTCCATATATTTTCCATTGAGGATAAGTTGGATGGTACTAATTATCCATTGTGGTAATACATGGTGCACCATGTATCATAGTGAAAGGGCTATGGAGTATTGTACAAGGTGCTATGTCATATTACACCTACAAATATAGTGATTCAAGATGACACATATGGAGTCGAAGATGATGATCTTCAATTTCATGGACCTATTGCAATTCTTGTTTCATGTACTATAGACCAACTTCATTGGGATGGGAAAGACGAACACACACATGCATTGATAGCTTCGTCTCTCAAACGTGCCACTATCCCTCACATTCACTCGTGCAAAACAATAAAAGATGCTTGGGATACTATTACAACATTATACTAGGCAAGAAATGAGGCTTGTGTTGCTTACCTCCAAACATAGTTGGAGAGTGAGCACATCAATGAAAGAGATGCAATGGACAATTTTTTTATGAAGATCAAAGATTTGAAGGAGCAATTGATTTCTACTGATGAAATCTTTCGAGATAGATCACTTATGTAGACTGTTCTTAGTGGTTTTTCATATTCGTATTAGAATTTTACTTGTACTTTTTGGCTGATGGTGAAAGGGAGTACAAATGCCTTAACATTTGAGGATTTATTTTTTGTTTTTTGCACGAATTTCAGTCCAAGAAGAACATGTAAATTTTGTGTGTTGTAGATCAAGGTTTTGTAGCTAGTTAGGAGGGCAAGGGAGTAAATGGAGCTCATCTACTAGTAGGACGAAATCTATGAATGTTGCACAATTAAAGAAGGAAGACAAAGATGACAAGAAAACAAAAAGGGAGAAAGTGTTTTGCAAGTACTATAAGGCAAATGATCATGTCATAAAGAGTTGTCCTAAAATGGCTGCAAAGGAGGCAAAGAAGAAAGAGGTTGGAATGGTTGTTGTAAGGCCTCTACACCTAAAATAAAGACAACTAATATTATCCAGAATGAAGAATGGGTATTTACTACTCTTTGCACGTATGACCCATCTTCTCATGGGTATATGTCTCCAATAGACTTGGATGTCTGGTACTTTTATAGTGATACAACCAAAATCTTCGTGGTGTTTCTCCATATCCTTCCCTTTAAGAAGACTTTTGGGAAGGAAGCTTAAAATTGGGAAACCATTTTTGAGTGCTCACATGTAGAGTGCTCCCATTTTTCAAAATAGAGTGCTCCCATGGATGCTCAATCGTACCCATGCTAAATTTAATATCCAATCTTTTGAAGACTTCTCTCCAAAAGTGGTTAGTAAAATTGTTATCCCTATCTATTACAATGTATAAAGGAAGGCCATATAATTGGTATAGGTTCTACACAAATAACCTAAGCAAATCAAGTGGCTTCATTATACTACATGTTGGAATAAACCTAAACATTTAGGTATGTCCATAACTCTTGTGGCACTTTCAAACCTTTGGCAGTACTAGGTGAATAGTTAATCACGTGAATTGTAGTCAATACTACTTCTGCCCAAAAGCCTTGTGAAAGGTTTGCATGATGCAATATAGAAACTACTCTATCTTGAATAGTTCTATTCATCCTTTCAGCTACACCATTTTGTACTAAGGTATAAGGAGTTGTAATCTCTCTATGAATTCCTCTAGACTGACAGAAAAGGATGAATTCATGTGAGGTATAATCATCCCCATTATCTGAATGTAAATCCTTAAGCTTAGTTCCTTTTGCAATTGTAGCAAGCCATTTTCTAAAAACAAGGAATACCTCATCCTTCAATTTGATAGGATATACCCAAACTTTTATAGTAGCATCATCTATGGAAGTGATAAAGTAAAGAGAACCACCTAATGACCTGGTGGGCATAGGACCACACACATCTATATGAATGATATCTAAAAGCTGAATTGAAGAGTCAATGTGCATTTTATGCACATTCCTAGTTTGCTTTCCATATTGAAAATGCTCACAAAATAAAAAATTAGAGAAAGATAACATAGTAAAGTAGCTAGAATGAGAAAGATTTTCCATTCCACTACAAGATATATGGCCCAAACAAGCATACCAAATACAAGACATAGGTTGTTCAGTAACAACTAACAAATGTTCTTTCTATGATACAAATAAAGGATAAAGTGAGCCAACTTTGCTTCCCTTTGCAATAACCATATTGCCATTTGATGTGCAAAAGGACTGAGCATAGAAAACCACCTTGTAACCAAGGCCATCAATTTGACCAACTGACATCAAAATACATGATAACTGAGGTACATGGCATACATTATGCATAGTAAATTTTGGACCATCAATGAACTGCACAATGACATCTCCAATCCCAACAACGTCACACTCGTAAGAGTCACTAGGCATCATAATACCAAGAGACTTTGCTGCATAAGTAGAGAACCATTCTCTATGTGGTGTCACATGGAGAGACTTAAGTATGCACATCTACAAGTCATGATGAATCCTCTAGTGTGAGCTTGATGTTTGGATCAAGTGGTGTAGATACTAAGCAACACTGGTCCGTGCTATATCTTGAAAGAAGATCAAAGCAGTCCTTTTATGATAGGAATATGCCTTCTTTTGTTTGCCAAACTTCCATACCCAAGAAGTAGTGAAGTAGTCCAAGATCTGTCATAGAGCACTCAAGGTGAAGCTGTGCGATGAAGTGAATGCATTCTTCATCTGAGCCTATCAAGATCAAGTCATCTACATAGATGATGATGATGGCCACTAAGGACTTGTTCTGATGGATGTATAAGTTTGCATCAACATTGCTCCTTTGAAATCCTTTAGCTTCGAAGAACTCGTGAATCTTTTCATATTAGGCCTTGGGAGCTTGATTAAGTTCGTAAAGTAATTTATAAAACTTGTAGACTTGATCTTCCTTTCCTTTAATCTTGAAACCTTCAAGTTGGTCAACATATACTTCTTTTTGAATATCTCCATTGAGGAAAGCACTTTTTGACGTCCAATTGGAAGATGGGCCACTTAAAATGTGCTTTTAGTGCTAGAATGATCCTTATGGTAGTAAACCTTGCAGCAGGGGCAAAGGTTTCTTCATAGTCAATGCCATGCTATTGGTTATATCCTTGGGCTACAAGTCTTGCTTTGTACTTGTTTAATGTGCCATCTGATTTGTACTTATATTTATAGAGCCACTTAACTCCTATGACTTGATGATTTGTGGGCTTAGGAACAAGTGTCCAAGTCTTGTTCTTCTCGATTGCATCCACTTCCACTTGCATAGCTTCTTCCCACTTAGGTTGGCCTTGAGCTTTTTTGTAGTTGGAAGGCTCTGGAATTTGTTGGATCTGATGCATCAATACATAATTTGCATAATGACTTTTCTTGTTGTTGCTTTTCAATGAGCCTTTGTGATCTTCTAGGTTGATGTGAAGTACTTGCCTCTAATGTGTGCTTTGAAAAGACTGTATCCCCCTCTGTAGTGTAGATGGGAAGATTGAGACTTGTATTTGGATCTTTGGTTGAGTATCTTGAAGCTTCATCAAAGATTACATCTTTTGATATTGTGATGGAGTGGTTCTCAAGATCATATAGTCTATATGCTTTTGATTGTTCACTGTAGCCGATGAATATATGGTGTTATCGTTAGTGTCCATGTGAAAGGCCAAATGGCCACCAAACACTTCTTTGTATATGTTCTTTAATAAAACACATAGTGGCCTAGTCAACCACAGATAATAAGTTCGAACACCTTTGTAACACCTCATAAGTTTGTGGTGATGCTCCCTGTGTACTGTGTTATTCTGTACATTCTGTAGCCTTTGTGCGGAGTAGTGTGTGTGGTGTTCGGAGCTCAAATTTCTACTCTTAGGATATCATTGTGGAGCTATGGAGAAGCAGAGCACATTGTGGTGCATCACCATTGAAATACTTCACTGTTATCAAAGCTTTTTGATGCAAAAGCTTTCTTCCTTTTGTGTGAGTGAAGCGAGCACTCACTCACCTACCCAAGGCTTATGACTAAGGTGGCATCCAAAGCATTGAACTTGGCATACCTTGTCATCCGAGTCACCGAAGTCACCATTGTCTATGCACGAGGGAGGACCTCAACGATCAAGGAAGACAAAGGTTCTCGATACTTCTTGGGAGGTCACCCATCCCAATACTATTTATTCCCCCTAGAGATCGCTTAACCGTGGAAATCTCTTTCCACTGAGCTACACTCTTGTGGTGCTTGAAGAGGAAAGACTAAGATTCACATTGGTCCTCAAAGCTTCATTCTTTGCTTTCAAAGCTTATTTCTGAGGCATTTTTAGGGTGATTTTTGGAGCCATTTTGGAGTATTTCCGTGCATAATTCTCTTCAAAGAGGTCCAAGAACATCAAGAAAAGTGTTGTTTGTACTTCATCCGCAATGAAATTTCACCTTTTGGGGCTGTGTTTTCAGCCACACTAGTTAATCTATAGGTTTCTTGAAAGGTTTAAGTTGTGGTGGGAGCAGCCACTGCAAGTCTATGCGGGTTTTTTGAGCTTAAAGAATAGAGTTGACAGACACTTGTAAGTGTTGTTGGCCAGTGTTTGGGCAGTGAATTTAGCCTTTTAGTGCCATCCTACTATATTGAGCACATACACACTATGTATGCTTCTATGGATACTGCTTATGCATGTCCATGTGGTCATTGATATAGCAGTTACATTTTTGCATAAAGCCTGTTACATTTGATAAAGAGGATCATGGTGAGGTTTTCTTAACTAGGAGGTTGACGCTCAAAGTGGAGATGCATATAATGTACATGATTCTTACAAAGGAAAGAATGTAAGAATCAACAATTTTTTCTTGGGATATGGTCGAGAAGGACAATTTGAATATCACTTATGGGATCCGGAATCACGATCAGTAATTAGAAGTAGTGATGTCATTTTCAATGAGTCTAAGATGCATAAACAACCCATTAAGGAGGTTGAAGTGCAAAGAGTAGTGTTTGAGGATACTAGTCCTCCAGTTCGCATGCATAAAAATGCTGCACATAGGGATGTTCAAGAGAATGTCCCATCAGATGAGTTTGCAAATGTTCCTATTTAGCAACCATTGAGACATTGTACACATGTCTCACATCCACCTGATAGATATGTTCCAGGTTTGGACTTTGTTATGCTAGCAGATGCCGGTGAGCCTTCTTGCTACAAAGAGGCTATGCATACAATGGATCATGTCAAGTGGGAGTGTGCCATGAAGAGTGAGTTGGATTCTATTCACAAGAATGGTACTTTGGATTTAGTACCATTGCCAATCTTTGCCATGTAAATGGGTATATAAGCTAAAATTCACATCAGATAGTGCTTCTCCAAAGTATAAAGCATGTCTTGTTGCAAAGGGTTTTAAGCAACAACATGGTGTTGATTTCAAGGAAATCTTCTCTCCAGTGGTCAAGATGACTACCCTACGCATGTTGCTTGGATTCATTGGAATGGAGGACTTAGAGCTAGTCCAAATGGATGTGAGAGTTGCTTTCTTGCATGCAGATCTATATGGAACAAAAGATGTTTGCTACTAATACATGGCACATCATAATTCATATGATGGGTAGTTGAAATCATCCAACTCATCCTCAATGGCTAATATATGTTATACATTATTATTAAAAGCCATGGCTCTGCCCTTTATTCTAGTGTCGTAAATTCACTAGTTGCAATAAAAATTGAATTGACGTACCCTATAAAGCTTTTCTTATCTATAGAAAACTTTGAGATGCATTTATAACGAGTGAAAATTTGAATGAAAATCCACAAAAAAGAAATAATTTGCATAATATTCAAAATAGTAAATGAAGTTTTAAATGAGACTAGATGTATATACTTTCATAACCAAGATGTTGAAGGTCATCACCTCTATTTCGCCACCTTGCAGTGCTTAGTCTGTTTTATAGAATCATTGATACCATTTCAATCTCTGAAGCATGGAGAGTGTACTTCAATTGTTTTAGGTTTTTGCATTATAATTTTCATACTTCATGCCTTTTACACATTGTGCATTGCATGGATACTATGCATTGTTGGTATAATAAATGTAATGTTTTTTTGCATAAACCTATGTTAAAAAAAATGGAGGTTCAACAAGTGCCTACTCCCCCAAGCTTTAACTTTGAAAGAACAATTGTATTGATGAATGTGCATAGTACCCATGGGACCCCTCGTATCCCACAAAGCAAGGGTTAGACAAGGTCACAACTAGTTACAACTGGTTGAGACTGGACAAAGCCATTACATGTCCGACTCAAGGGTTGAACACAAGACCTCCGCCTCAAGAGGCTAGTGCTTAACCAACCCACCTACGGGACATAGACATTTAAAAAGACAATATAAACACTCTTTATTATGTACCTCATGTGACTATATTGGGAAATGGTGAAAAGCAGATATAAGTTTGCAAGTTGGAAGCTTACTATTAAGAATAGTTATCAACCATGGAAATCAAAATGAGAAATTATCTCCTTAAGAAAATTATATGGGAATATGTAACAAATGATGAATAACCAAAAAGGTTCTAAGGAAAATGAAGACCATACAACATAAAAGAATGGAAATATTGGAATGAAAAAGATAAAAGAGTAATGGTTTTTCTCCCTAAAAATGTGATAATTCCATGTTAGATCACATGCAAGAGCTTGACAATTTGAAGGAACCTTGGGAAACAGTCAAGTATACACACATACAAACACAAAAGCTATAGAGACAAAGAATGAGATCAACAATATGAAGACAACACATGGTATGTGTGCTAATGATCATGTGTTGAAGATCAAAGAGTTTCTTAGCGTGCTCAATTCTATTGGTGCAATCTTTAATGATGATAAAGATTTGCCATGGAAAATTTTAAAAATTCATTGGAATTTTTTCTTGGAAAGTCATTGAAACTATGTAACATCTGTAGTAAACTTTTTAATGTTTGTGGTGACAAGAAGAAACCTGAACAAAAATTGCATAAAAAAGAAAAAACTTATGAAAGGGAAGCTACAACACATCCTTCTTTCCTAATCTTCCACAGAGCTCTGCTTTCAAAAAAAGGGAGGTTCAATTGAAGCCTACTCCCCCAAGTTTTAACTTTGAAATTACAACTATATAGGGTGAATGGGCATAACATCTGTAAGACCCCCCTTATCCTACAAGAGCAGGGGTTAGACTAGTTTGACATGGACTTACAACTGCCCATAGGTGATGTTTCAGCTAGTTTAGATTCGTTTATACATGCCGAAGGCCTAGTTTAGATGTCCTACCTGTGAGGAGGGTCGAACCCTCACCCCTACCTCAAGAGGCAAGGGACTCAAGAGTCTCGCCGAGTGCATGGAGATAGAGAGCTTTGCTTTTGCCACGAGTATAATGTTGATGTGGTAATGCTCGCAGAAATCTTGTAAAAAATTAAGAGAAAGATGTGCCCATGGTGCACCTCCAAAAAGTAATGGCCAATTTTGATACCGATTGTTGAAGTTCAAAGAATGAGAATGCACGTAGAAGACCGAACTTCCAAAAAAAAACAGAAGAAAAAAACCATGAAGGTAAAAAAAATGCCTCGGTCAGTCTTTGTGGTATGTACATATTTGAATTCAAATTTGCCTCGAGTGTGCAGCCTCGGGGATGGAAGTCCATTTTTCATGGAGGGAAAAAGGAAGGGTTGCGAACAGATGAGGGAAAGAGAGAGAAAGAGAGGAGACAGGAGATGGCGAGGACTGCATTTCGGAGGCAAAAGGATATATGTATAAAAATTTCCCGCCCATAATGACACTTTGAAAAGCCTTCATTCTCGAGACTCTGCTTTTATCCAGCTGAGTCAATCTGATTCCTCTTTCACGGTCATTGGTTGCTTGACTACCTGCTGGATCCCCAGATCGAATTTTACTTGCTGCACTTGTAGCAGGGAACTGCTTCTGCCCAGCTATTAGACAGCCGATTTGGGGGTTCACTTAGGAGCAAGGCTCAAGCAGCAAGTGTTTATAGCATTTTCGCTCTGATTCTGGTGTCTCCTTTCTGGGACTGTTTCTTCTCCGCAAGTTTGATTTCATATCGTCAGGTCGATTGATCTTTTCCCATTTTCTCAACTATGCCTGCGCGCAAAGTGATTGCTGTTGAGAGCTCGAGTGAAGGAGAGGAGGATCTGGTCGAATTTAAGCAGAGCAATAAAAAGAGAAAGCTTGAAGCCACCCAATCGACTGCTGATGGGAAGACAAAAGGGGCAACTCCTAAGCATGAACTCAGCGGAAAGAAGACGAAGAACGGGACACCGTCGAAGCGGGCCAAAGGTAGCTTCAAGGCTTGTTTTTCTGGCCCCCGTATTCCGAAAGATGAGGCCATGCAGCGATGGCCTGAACGCTATAGCATCAAGAAAAGCAAGGTAGCATTTACTCGACAGTTTTTAATTGGCCAATTCTTTTAAACAACCATTGAAGCTGTATACTGGGGAAATTTGTGACACAAAGACTATTCGAATGAGAGCTATCTGCTTATCTTGTCGATGGTGATTCTCTCGAAACGAATTGAAGGCTGAATAGCCTTTTCGTTGTCTATTCTCCAGAATTCTAGTAAGGGTTAATTAACCTGCAGAATTCCGCACTTTCGAGTATTTAGAAGTCATTGGGAAAAGTCACACAATGATTTTGAGCGAATTAGAATACGGCTATTAGTTTCGTTTCTTGAGCGTTTATAATTATTAACTTCGGTGTCCTCATCTGGTACTGATCAGCTGCTTTTGATATGCAGAACAAACCTGAAGATGATAACGACAAAAAGCTAAGACAATCTCCCAATGACGAAGAGTAAGATTTCTAGGTCATTAGTGTAGTTCTCACCCTAGAACTAGTGTAATTTGGATGGTGTTTGTCAGTGCTGAAGAGAGCGGACCATCCAAATGCGTGGCCCATTATTCGAGAGCGGAAGTAGACGGAACTATCTATGAGCTTGGCAATTGTGTCCATGTTCATGTAAGGTTTACAGGTTTGAAATCGTATTTTTTTTTTCAGCTCTGTATTGATCTTTACAGGCGCATTTTCTTTTCCTATCAGTCTGGAGGAGAGCAAAATTTTATTGCTCGAATCGTGGAATTCTTTGAGGATGATAAGCGCAAGTCATGGTTTACTGCACAATGGTTCTACAGGGTTGAGGACACTGTAAGTTTGCAATAAATATGTATGCGACATGTAGTTCTGTGTTTCTTACGTGCACGCATCCGCATCCGCATTTGATCGTCCGTATCTAATGATAATTGACTGTGTGTGTGCGGGTTTTTTGGGTTTAATGACAAGACGCACTTAATCCGTATTAAGGATGAAAGTAAGCTAGGGAGAATTGTGAGAATTTTTAACGCGGGCTTAGGAGCCTGTCGTTTTCTTCTTGGGAGATCACTTTCTCCTTTGCTTGTTGTTCTGCTCTACAAAGATGAATGCATGTCTAATTGGTGATTTTTTAATCGGTGATTTTTTCCTTGGTTCTTGATTCTTCTTCCTAGGGTATAACTGATATTTAACTTGAAAGGTGTAATTAGCCTCCTATCTTTGGTCTCTCGAAATTATTAGCTGAATGCGATTATTTCCCTGATTTGCTTGTGGATTGATCTTTCCATTTTCTTTGCACGGTGTTCAAAAATCATCCTCGCATTATTTTCGATTTCTCGAAATTTATCGTTTGTATGACCCACTTTTCTTAATTGATCTGTTGAATGCTTACCCTTTTATTTTCCATTCACAGGCCATTAAGGTAGTCGATGATGTAAAGAACGATAAAAAAAGAGTATTTTATTCTGAAGTAAGGGATTTCAATGCTCTCGATTGTCTGGATTCTAAAATTAAGATAGTCCGATTGTCACCACTGGTGAGTTATATTATGCATTATTTATGAACATCAGATTCATGGGCTATCGGAACTAAATTTCTTTCAATTGTAGCATCACTTCAATACCCTTACTCCCAAGCCGCTGCCTCCCTGTGATTACTACTATGACATGGGCTACGATATTTCCTACTCACGGTTCTATGCCTTGCCCCCAGGTATTTGGGATTGAACTACGATTCGTCTGGTTAGCGTCTTGTGTATATTGAATATATCATCAAATGATCCCGGATCTCGTTATTCTTGTCCAATATCAGAGGTAGATACTGGAAGTGATGGTTCCGATATCACCAACTGTAATGAGATGTCATCTGGTCCAGCATCAAGCTCCCAGTCCGAAATTCGAAGCGATAACAACGAGGCTACTTCAGGTGTACTCAAGGAATACACGCTTTTAGACTTGTACTCGGGTTGTGGTGGTATGTCAACTGGACTATGCATGGGTGCTATGCTGTCATCCGTCAAGCTTGTTGCTGTAAGTCAGCCCAGGGTTTTATATCAGGGTTCTTATCTTCTTGCCTATTGTAATCCGCGTGCTTGATGAATCCAGAGATGGGCGCTTGATTTGAATCCGAATGCCTGTAAGAGTCTTGAGTATAATCATCCTGAGACAAAGGTTTCTATTTTCCCGCATTTCTTATCCTTTCCGTGGTTGAACCCGTCGTCTTAATTGTGCTATAATTTGTTCAGGTGCGCAACGAATCCGCAGAGGATTTCCTTATGTTACTGAAGGAGTGGAGAAAACTCTGTGAGAAATACGTTGAACGTGAGGACGTCGATGATAGCAAGGCTCGTAAAAGGCGAAAAAGTGTAACTGCAGATCCCGATGATGAAGCAGATACAACATCCGCAAAAACTGAGCCCGGTGAATTTGAGGTGGAGAAGATAATTGGCATTCGGTATTCTAGTGAGACTGATTCTGGGAAGGCTGGTATAGAGATGAAGGTAAATTCAGACAATCCGCATTGTCGTGATCTTATCTATTTAGATTTAAATTTCTTTTCTTGGCCAGTGTAGCATTACAACTGCTAAATAATTAATTCAGGGTCTATGCCATGATTCCATGACTAGGACCTTCTATTGATTTCGTTACTAAGATTCTTGTCATTGTTAACATTTTCAATTGATTATCTAATCAGGTTCGGTGGAAAGGGTATGGACCCAGTGATGATACATGGGAGCCATTGGAAAATCTAGGGTAATACATTTATCTCTCTTAATTTAGCTCTCATTCAATACTTATCCTTCATTTCAATTTGCAGAACGTGTGATGATTGCGTAAGAAAATTCGTCGTGGAGGGAAAGAAGAATAAGATCCTACCATTGCCTGTGAGATATGGAAGAATAATTCAATCTTTGTAGATGTTATTGTCATCTATACATAGCAGTCTCATTGTGTCTGATTTCTCAGGGTGATGTCGACGTAGTTTGCGGAGGCCCTCCATGCCAAGGTGCAAGTGGATTCAATCGATTCCGAAACCGAGAGAATCCATTGCAATGCGAAAGAAATAGACAGATTATTGTATACATGGACATCGTAGACTACCTTAAGCCGCGATTTGTATTAATGGAGAATGTTGTTGATATACTTAGATTTGCGAACGGTATCCTTGGCCGATACGCTCTGGCCCGCCTTGTGAAGATGCACTATCAGGTTAGCGCTTTTCCTTTCTTGACATAAGTGTTTGTTCATATAATCTTAGGTTTTGGGGAACTGAAGTGCTGGTCGTGATAGGCACAATTAGGAATGATGGTTGCCGGCTGTTATGGATTGCCTCAATTTAGAATGCGTGTGTTTATCTGGGGAGCAGCACCTCGCGAGGTAAGTAAGTGAATTCCTCCTGCATCAGCATACTTGTCTGTTGAAGGTCAAACGTTTCTAATAGTTTCAATCCCTTTCAGACTTTGCCTCCATATCCTATGCCAACTCACGACGTTGTTCCTAAAGGAGGAATTCCTCAAGAGTGGGAGGTATCTGTAAATTTGATATCGAGAGATTAATATATCTAACTGTTATGGTGCAAACCTTGATAAACTTCTGTTTTATAGCGCAACATGGTCGCCTATGATGAAGACAAAAAGCCAACCTTGTTGCGGGCCTTGAATTTGGGCGATGCTCTAAGGGATCTTCCCCCTGTAAGCATGTTGCGACAAGTTTTGTAATGGATTTTCTTTAATCTCTGTGAGCTACATGATTCAGCAGCGTCGAAACTTCACTGTTCCGACAGGTTAAAAATTCAGAAACCCGAGATGAGATTAGTTACGGAGGTGGGGCTCAAACTGAGTTCCAGCGCTTCATAAGGCTCCCTAAAGATGGTAAAGTGGCTTTAAACTCAGAAATAGACCGTCTGACTGAAGCGAGAGCTGACAGAAAAACTGCCTTATTCGTGCAGTTTTAACAGGCGTGTGTTCTTTGGCATCATGCAAGAAGCAGAAAATGATGCTATATGACCACAGGCCTCTGAATTTGAATACAGATGATTATCAGCGTGTCTGTCGGATACCACATCAAAAGGTCCATTGATAGTTGATATTTATGCTCATCAAGTTAACTGTATCTCATGATAGCGCTGGGGCCTTATGCTACTATTTTTCAGGGAGCCAATTTCAGGAACTTGCCTGGACTTATCATTAAGGATGATAACACCGTTGCACTAGATGAAACAGTGGAAAGGGAGCTGCTCCCATCAGGAAAACCTCTGGTACGCTTGTCGATTCCCACTTACCCAGCCAATTGATCTACCTTTGTGAAACTCTATCTTGATCGATATTTCAATTTCAGGTGCCAGATTATGCAATAACCTTCGTGAAAGGGAAGTCACTCAAGTGAGTTTTTAATTCACAATGTTTTATTGGGTTAAGGCATTTGATTGATTCAAATGATTGATCTACCTCATCCGACAGGCCTTTTGGGCGTTTGTGGTGGGATGAAACTGTGCCTACAGTTGTTACACGGGCCGAACCTCATAATCAGGTAGGACGTTGTTCTTGAATCGAGTTTGATTTATGCTGTACTTTGGGTTACATGATCTTAAATTTCTCTTTCTTATAGCTCTATATTTGTTTTTTGCTCAAATTTTGTTACTGTGTTTTTGCTTTGTATTCTATCTTTAAGCTCATTTAGATCATTAATCAAACTGCTTTGTTTTTTAATAACGAAGGCCCTCTTGCATCCTGTACAAGATCGGGTTCTTACCATCCGAGAGAATGCCCGACTTCAAGGATTTCCTGATTATTACAAGCTCTTTGGGCCTGTAAAAGAGAGGTAACTGTGCTTCACATTCCCTTCATTTTGTGCTCTATCCAGTATGGATGCAGTGGCTTTGTCAAAATGTATGGAACAATGTCTTATAAGCGATACATAAACCTCGTGAAACTTATTGATACAGGTATGTACAAGTAGGGAATGCTGTTGCGGTACCAGTTGGAAGAGTGTTGGGATATAGTCTAGGCCTGGCAATCAGGCATGCTGTCGGTTCATCCCCTACCATGGAACTCCCAGCCAAGTTCCCGCAATCTCAAATGAAGAGCTCTGCCCAACAAATAAGTGATATTCCTTTAGAACCCCTAGACGACGAAGCAGGTGACGACTAAAGCTGCATATGGTCACACGATTGTTTGCGTGCTTCCCCGCAATCTTCTTTGCTTTTGGGCAGACGGAGAGGAGAGGAGATCAATGGACTTGCCCTAGCTCTAAAGATTACCCTTGCCCAATTTGGCAAGCAAGATAATTGCATTGGGTTGTCCCATTCGATAACGTGCTCATTCAATGCGATCTGCATTCTTTCCGCTCATGAAATCGGATTAACACCATTTGCAATCTCCTGTGTTCTTCTAAAGTGTTGTGATCATGAAGATGGTCTCTGATGTCTGGTAAAAATAGAGCTTGACGACTGCCGACTGAATTCTTGCTTCTGTTTTTCTTTTGCCGTTGTTGAATAAAATTCATGTGATATTTTGCTTGCGTAATTTTCTGTCTATCCATTATGAAGCTGTTGTCTCAACATCATTACATGTACTAAATCTGATCCATTGATTAGATGGGAACCAAGTATTGGGAGGAGAAAAGACTAAATGTGATCTTATCTTGAGCATGTTTTGGGTCTTGGAAACTCCTTTTTTCTAGAGTGAAGTTCTTTCATGTCTTAGTTTATAATTTTATGTTACTTGATTTTCCATGCTTATTCTTTTTCATACTAAAGGGGAATATGATTATGTTAAATGAAGTAGAATTAACTCACTTTAATGTATGTTTGTATCCAAAAAGAGCACTTAATAGTTACTATCTTTCCTTTGGTTATTTAGTGGTAACTATTAGGTGCTCTTTTGAGACACAAACAAACATTAAAGTGAGTCAATTTTGCTTCATTTAGCAATAAAGGTGCCAAGTCAAATTGGTACAAATAGGTTAACAAGTTATAGAAGGGGGTGAACTAGAAGGGACCTAGGGGGGCCTTCTCATGTTTATTATAAAAATATGAGAGTAAAACTTCATAATTGGTATCAAGGCAAGCTAAGATCTACTGAGGATTAGTGGAAGGAGCTTTGCTCAAAGGACAAAGGATCAAAATCCATCATGCTTTACAAAAAGGTATCTCTCACAAACCTTATCACAAATGTGATAGAATTGGGGAAGAAGGTTGAAATTTTGGACAAAGATAACTACCAATCATGGATATTTAGAGTATCCAACTATCTTATGAGCAAAGGACTTTGACCTATTGTGTGTGGAGATGAGGAAACACCTAAGATTGACCCAAAGGATTGAAAGGCTATCTTCTTGATATCTCAAGTAATCTTCAACATTATGATTGTGCATATTTAAGAATTTGTTCATGTGAAGGATGTATGGGAAGCATTGAGAAGGTTTATGCTACTTCCACAAGGAGTAGAAAGATGTGTCTAGAAAATGAGCTTCACACATTTAAGACAGTGGTCAATTTATAATTCGATTACGTCTTAAGAGTCAAAGAACTAAGGGATAAACTTGCATCCATTGATTACAATGTTGATGAAGAAGAAATAGAGCATATCACCCTCAATGAACCTAGAGGGGAAGATAAGTTGAAGCCTTTGATACACACTATCCTTTATAGAGATTCTCCCCCCTCATTTGAGGATCTCATCCCCCATCTTGTGGAAAAAGTTGCAATGGGAGATGCACCAAGGAGTAAGGACATTGTTGTATAACTATGGGCCAAAGCAACAAAAGACATGAGTTTTGAAGGTTCAAAGTCACTTGGAGAACCCTTGGAGTTTATTGGGAAACCTTTTGGAAAGTGTCTCCAAGACTTTGGTTTGAACCTTTGAAATATTTGGATTTATTTACTTCTAATTGAAAGGTTTTGACCCTTAGGATTGATATTTCTTAAGTCCTCTCAAGCCTTGAGACTTGTATGTATAAGCTTGGGAGAAATCCTTTTAGAATCTATGTGAGGGCCATGTGATTCCATATGATTTCCAAGGTTAGGAGGCCTTGGATTAGAATCCATTTGGAGAGGACACTTGGCAAGCTCTCTTCACATTTCCTCCTTGGAGAGGACACTTGGCAAGCTCTCCTCACATTTCCTCCCTTGGCTTTGAGGTATATATATGGGTGTTGGTTGGGTGGATACATGCATATCTTACCCCTTGTGGGTTATACTATCCTCTAGGAAGTCTTAGTCCTTTCTAGTCTCTTAGAGTTTTATTTTACCCTTTGATTTGTTGTGATACAACATTGGTATGCGAGCATAGAGTTTTATTTTACCCTCCATTTGGAAGAACTTTCATGTTGTTTAAAAGGCTTCATTCATTCCAAAATTTAGTACCTCAAGAAGAAAACCAAAATAGGTTTTCTTTAAGGGATCTATCTTACTGTTGATGTCCCAACACTCTTGGACAAGGGCAATATTGGCATAGCACCTATCAAGTCTAGCTATAGTGAACGGATCACCAATTTGCTTATTAGATCAAGTGAGGCCAGTATTCCTAGAAATATCCATAAGATCAAGAGAATTACACATATTATACCATGAGATCTTTTTAGAACGAGAAATAACATTCCCTTTACATTCCCATCTCTCAGACATGTTAGTGACCATGTTGAAATCCCTAGCTAAAATAACAGGGCCTTGAAGCAAGGCCAACTCATCCCAACATATCTTCCTCAAGTTATTGTAGTTAGTAGCATACACAGAGAAAATATGCACATTAAAGGGCTCCCCAAACTAAGGGAACACCATTGATTGGACCTGCTCATAGAAGAAGTTTTAATACAATGGGAAAGGGAGGTATTAATACCAATGGCGGTCCCACCCTTACCACCACCATGATTGGTGAAATACCAGATGTACCTGCTAGAAAGAATTCTCAACTTATACATAAGGGAATCACCCCCCCCCCCCCACTTTAACCTCTTGGATGCAAAAGGACATTCGACAAGGAGGGCATAGAGGAAAGCCACTTGTTGATCAATTTAGGTCTAACTAGGTTGGTCAAACCTTTAGCATTGAGAGAAATAATAGAAAGTCAATCATGATAACAACAAAAAAAAATTTTCTTATTGCATATGGAGGACTTAATAGCAGCCAATGAAGCCTTGAAAACCTCTTTTCTTCTAGACTTCTTGTTACTTTTGGATGATTTAATGGCCGAGAGAGGTGATCGATCAGCAACCTTATCATTGGAGAGGTTAGAAGGGGCGATCGACTGTCGAGGCTGAGTTAGGGATTGCCTCATTTAGCACATCCTCTTCATCCATTGAATCCATTCTTTGCCCATCATCCAATTCTTGTGAGACAACAATGACCTGTTCTGCAGAGTACATGTTATTTATATTGTTAGCTTGCATATCATAGGAAGGACAACTAACCCTCACTGATTATTTAGGAACAGAAATGACTCGTTTTTTTTTTACCAACCACGTTCCAATTGCTAGTGGAGGGATCGAAAAGAGGTGAGGAAGGGTTAGAAATACCTTGAAGCTGTCCAGAGATTAGATGCGCATTGTTGGGATTCATGCTTTCTTTCAAATCTGAAACTGAGGGAGGAACTTCAGAGCAATCTTTACCATCAAATGGATTCAATACTCTTCCAGCAAATCCCCAAAAGGGTTAGTATCTTTTAGGCCTTTTTTCTTTTGGGGTTTGGGCAAGTTTTTCTCGTTGTTAGAGTTAGGGGGGGGGGGAGATAGACTGAGGACTCTAATTACCTCCCAACATAGAAACATCAGTTTCTGTTTGAATCTTGTTTTGAAGCTCATGACAGTCTTTAATGAGGTGGCCTTGCTTGTAGCAGTGGCGTTTGGAAGATTTCTGTAAACTATTTTTTGATTGTGAAGGTTGAGCCCATCTAAATCCTTAATATTCACATGAGTACGAATTGGTTTTGGAGATATCAACCTCCACCAGCACTTGAGGGTCACATTTGGGATTAATACCATTGTTCCTTGCTTTTTGACCAAGAACCTTTCCAATCACATTGCCATGATTCTCCACCCAAGGATAGAATTCAACAAGCAGCTCAGGGAACTCAACCCACACTGGAATTTTAAAGGGTTTGGGACCCTAGGGTTACACCCTACATGCCACTTAAAGAAAGAGAGTGGGATGTTCCTAAATAACCATTGCCCCTCATTGATGACTTGCAAAGCATGTTTAGCATCATCGAAAAAAAGCAGGAAAGAATTATTCGAGAAGTATTGGATTTGCTTGACAAAGATCCCTCTGCTCTCCTAGTTCGATCTTATCCAGGATTTAAGGACATCATGAGGAGGGCAAGGTCCATGGCAAAGACCAATAACCACTTGTTCACAAAGCTGGGCTTGCCATTTATCTAAGGATTCTCTATCTATGACAAGAGAATCAAAGTCTACATCATTACCTAGAGCTTCAACATCAATATACTGAGCATCTTCGACAGTATTAGAACACAAGGTCTCGGAGAGAGCATACCTTGGCTAAAGCAACTCCCGAAAGGGGCATCAGAGAGGTTACCACAGCACTTCGCTGTCTCAATGTATGTCCGCATCCGTCCGAGCAAGATGTACGTACCTCTAAGGAACTCTCTACAGAGGGTTGCCTGCCAGCTCAACCTCTTGATGTATTGACAAAGGGTCACATCACTACGTGTAAGACGTCAAAAGAAGCTTGGGATCCTCTAGCAAATCTATATGGTAGATAAAACACCTTCCAAGATTTATACTTTAGATGCTAAATTCAACAATTTCACTATTCCTCAAGATACTATCATAAAGGCGATAGCCCAATTTGAAGATTATCAACGCAAGTTAGCACTTTGTGGATGAAAGATTTCAAGTAAAGACATGGCTATAAGATTTCTCAACAAGATCCCTAGGTCCTATGAAACATTTTCCACTGTGTACAACAGAGGACAAGTTCTAACTTGGGAAGAGGTTTGTCGACTTTTGCTCCTCCACGATTCGTGAGCAAAGTTGGCTTCCTCACAAGACACAACCATGAAGGCTAAGGGTTCGTTCCATAAGGGAAAGCATGCTAGTCCTAATACTAGCAATGCATCCAAGAAAGGATCCAACACTTCATCAAAGAATTTTAGTTGTGTCCTTAGCTTAGTTTAGGAAAGAGGGAGAACTTAGGGCAGGTAAACACCACAAGAAATGAATTAATGTGACACTAGAACACCTCTATGGTCACCACTAACTCATTGTCACTCCAAACTTTGAGAAATGATAGCCAAAACCAAGACCTTTACTTCTACAGAACTTTCTAGTCATTGAAATGACATACCTTCAGTATTTTGCTAGTTTCTCTTAGTTCAAATATTATTTTTCAAGATCTTTTGATGGATGAAAATAGAAGAGTAGATCTTTCCAACAAGCTATCATATGCTTGAAACGGATCTCTAGAACTCAAGGTATGACCTTCACAAGATGACCTTGTATGACTTCCAAAAATGGAATTTTTGCCTTTTTAGTAATCCCGAGTGTCTAAAAATGAAAATTCGATGCCTAGCATCGACTTGCAACCAAAAGTCGATGCCAGGCATCGACTTTCAGCTTTTTCAGCCACTTTTTCATTCTTGAAATAGGCGTGTGTAACCAAAGATATGAATGAAGCACTTTTATGCTAGAAGTCGATGCCAGGCATCGACTTTATGCTGAAACTCGATGCCAAGCATCGAGTTGCTTCACAAACTTCATGTTTTTAGAAGATTCAACAACAGGTAACACTCAGAGAATGAAAACAATGACTTATCAGCCAAGATTGGATGCCAGGCATCGACTTCCCGCATAAAACTCAACCTTTCAACATACATTCGATGCCAGACATCGACTTGCTTGGAAAACTTCAAATTTTAAAAAACATTTCACAGAAGAAAAACTCTGGAGATTTAAGAAGAAGACTTATACACAAAAGTTTAATAAACTCTTTCCATAACTATGAAACCTCAAAAATGCACAGGTGCTTTCCCATGCAGAGAAGCTCGACAATTCTCAGTCATACAAAATGAGTTCTAACTCACTCTCTCATTGTCTTCCTCTTCGCGTCAGTTGATACAAACTAACTTATATAGTTTTTCTCAATCTTGTGACTTTTAAAAAACTTCTAGAACTAAAGTGAACTAACTTTAGAAATATAATACACTTGTGAATTTGTCCCTTCACATAGGCATGTGATTTTCTTCTAAAGCTTTAACCTTCAAATATATGTCCAATTAGTGATTGTTTCTCCAACAGCTCCCCCTCAATCACTAATTGACATTCTTTGTTCCTTCATATCTTCTTCTTTTCTTTTACTCCTGCCATGCTTTTGAATCTGCTAGTCTTCACACCATCCAAGCTCTTTGTCATTATGTCTGCTATCTGATCTTTTGTAGAAATGTACTCCACTTCAATTTCTTTCTCCATTACTTTTCTCTCAGGAAATGGTAATGTATCTCTATATATTTTGTCGTTGCATGAAAAACTGGATTTGCTGCAAGATAAAGTGAACTCATATTATCTCCATGTATTGTAGGTATACCTTGATCAATGCCCAAGCTTTTGAACAATGTCTGCATCCATATGACCTCCTTAGCTGCTTCCACAAGTCCTTTGTATCAGCTTCAGTTGATGATAATGCTACTGTATGTTGTTTCTTTGAACACCAACTTACAAGCTTATCAGCAATGTAAATCATGTATCCATGTGTTGATCTCCTGTCATCTTGATTACCTGCCCAGTCTGAATCACTATATGATCTCAAATTCAAATTTGATGTAAAAATGTAGATTGTACCTTCGTCTGTTCTTTTGATGAGTAGACTTGGATCTGCTTTTGAACTTTGATATCCAAGTTCATTCAGATACTTCACCAGTCGATAGTTCCATGCTCTTGGAGCTTGCTTCAATCCATAGAGTGCTCTTCTCAACCTGCAAACAAAATTTGGATACCTGGAATCTATAAACCCTTGAGGTTGTTCCATGTATACCTCATCTGATATGTATCCATTCAAGAATGCATTCTTTATATCCAATTGACTTAGGGTCCATCCTTTTGAAGCTGCAATAGCAATGATTGTCCTTATAGTTGACATCTTAGCTACAGGACTGAATGTCTCATCATAATCTATGCCATAGGTTTGGGCATATCCTTTCACCACCAGTCTAGCTTTGTATCTGGCTATACTTCCATCTGCAAGCTTCTTCACTTTATAAACCCATTTATTTCCAATTACTTTCTTACCATTTGGTTTAGGAACAAGTTCACATGTCTTGTTCTCCTCCAGTGCATTGAATTCTTCCTTCATTGCTTCTTCCCATTGCTTCTTACCTTTTGCTTCATCATAGTTATGAGATTCTTCATCATCTTTGACCACGTAAGCATAATTCTTCTGAGTTATGTAAGAAGTATCATAAGAATACCTTTCTGGTTGTCTTCTAGTCTTGCTTGACCTTCTTGGTTCACATTCTTCATAAGTGTCTGGATACACTTCTTCATCAAATATAGGAGCTTCTTCATTCCTTCTTGTTAATCCACTTGTGGATGTACTTGCTTGCATATAGTCTTCATCTCTATTTACCTGCACAATTGATTTTCCTTTCTCACATCTTCTTACCTCTTCTTCAAATTCTTCAGCTGTATGACTTTGATCGCATACCAACTTTTCTGTTCATCAAATGTAACATCTCTAGAAACAAGAAATTGTTTGGTTAGAGGATTCCACAACCTGTAACCAATCTGCTTTTCATCATAACCAATGAACACATATTTTTCTACCTTTGGTTCAAGTTTATGTCTAAGTTGTGATGGCATATAAGCATATGCAATTCATCCAAACACTTTACAATGATCTAGTGTTGGTTTCTTACCCCACCAAGCTTCATATGGACTCATTCCATTGAGAGTTGCACATGGTAATCTATTCACAAGATATGTAGCTGTATTTACAGCCTCAGCCCAAAGATAATTTGGACAATTCTTCTCCTTCAGCATAGCTCTAGCAAACTCAACCAAAGTCCTGTTTCTCCTTTCTGCTACACCATTTTGTTGTTGGAGTTAGACTCTGCGGAAGCACACGAACAACACAAGGAAGAAGAAGAAGCTTGGAGCACAACACACAATACTGAATATATTACTAGAGAATGTACAAAGATAAGTAGCCCATTAGGGCAATAGGCGTATATACAAGCCGAGGGAAAAAAACCTCCTGAAGAGGGAAAAAAGTGCCCCGACGGTCCTAGTGTGTTCACACACATCACTACCTAAATATATCAACAAATCCCCCCTGGGAGTGATGCGGTGAACAAGGAGCTGGCACTCATGTATAAGGAAGTGCCAAGCTATGTGGAAATCACTCCACAAAAGGAAGTAAGCCCAAAGCTTTGCGGAAAGCTTCAAACTTCTCCCTAGGCAGAGCCTTCGTGAAAAGGTCTGCTATGTTCTCCTGCGTGGGCACATATGCCAAGCTGATCTCCCCAGCAGAGAACCTCTCCCTGACATAGTGATAATGCACCTCAATGTGCTTAGTGCGAGCATGGAACACAGGGTTCCTCGCAACTGCCAATGCGCTCTGACTGTCAGTGAAGATGGTGGTGGCAGAAGACTGGCCAACACCCAAATCAGCCATAAGGCATCTGAGCCACACACACTCAATAGTCGCTGTGAAAGCTGCCCTATACTTAGCCTCACAACTGGAAGTGGCCACAGTAGGCTGCTTCTTGCTCAACCAAGATATACATGAGCTACCAAGCATGAAGCTAAAACCACTGGTGGACACACGAGTGTCATAGCAACCAACCCAATCTGAGTCAGAAAAAGCATGCAAATTTGGCGGTAGTGATCCCCCCTTGGGATAAAACAACCCAAGTAGTCGAGTACCACTCAAGTAGCGAAAGATGCGCTTGACCTCCTTCTAATGCATGACTCCTGGGCAATGCATAAACTTGCTCATCTGTGAGACAACAAACTGAATATCTGGCCGAGTAATGCATAAATAAATCAAGCATCCAGCAGCCTGCTGATAGAGAACAACATCAAACGCATCTCCAGCATCATGAAGACTCAATCGTAAACCTGTCTCCATAGGAGTAGCAATAGGCTTACAGTCTTCAAGGCCAAAACGTTGCAATAATGTGTCAATATATTTCGTTCGACACAAAGCCATTCCACCATCAACTTGCATAAACTGAATGCCCAAATAGTGATGCAAATGCCCGAAATTAGACATCTCAAATGAGGCATGCAAATCAGCCTTAAAATCAACAATATGCTTCTCAATAGGACTAGTGAGCAGCATGTCGTCAACATAGACAACAATGATCAAAAGCACATCATTAGCACGCTTAACATATAAGGTGCTTTCAGTTGGACTGGTCTCAAAACCATGTGCAACCAGATAGGCATGTATCTTCTCATACCAAGCACTTGGTGCTTGCTTTAAACCATATAATGCCTTCTTTAACCTGCACACCTGGTTTTCATGCCCTTTCTGCACAAAGCCACGGGGCTGAAAAACATACACTTCTTCATGCAAGTCACCATTCAGAAATGCTGTTTTAATGTCCAACTGATTTACATTCCAACCATGATGGGCTGCAAGTGCACAAATGCTCCGAACAGTAGTCATACTGCATGTAGGTGCAAAGGTCTCATCAAAATCAATGCCTCTTTCCTACGCATAACCCTTTGCAACAAGCCTAGCCTTATACCTGTCAACTGTACCATCAGGTTTACGCTTCAGCTTGTATACCCACTTAGTGCCAATGGCCTTCTTGCCAGGAGGCAAGTCACATAAAGAACATGTACCATTCTTCATTATAGCATCATATTCAGATTGCATAGCAGCCATCCAATTTTCAGAATTTTGTGCTTCATCAAAAGAAACAGGCTCATTCTCATCACAAAGACTAGACGCAGCCATAGCATAGCAATCTGCAGATGAGCAACAGATGGCTTGCGGTCATGCCAAGCCTCATATGGAGTGATAGACTACAGCGCTTTAGTGGGACACCTGTTAAGTACATATGCTGCACACATGACATCCTCAAGCCAGAAACTATGTGGTAAAGCCTGACTCTTGACCATACACCTCGCCATCTCCATGAGTGACCTGTTCTTCCGTTCAGGAACTCCATTCTGTTGAGGTGTATACAGCACTGTACACTGGTGTTTTATCCCACGTTCAGCCAGAAATGCATTAAAATCAGAAGACATATATTCCCCCCCTCGATCAGAAAGGAGGGTGCCCATTTTACATGCTGACAGATTTTCAGCCAAAACCAAAAACTGTTTGAAGCACAAAAACACTTCGGACTTTGCCTTCAATGGATATACCCATGCATGCTTGGAAAATCATCAATGAAAGTCACGAAGTAAAGATAGTTTCCAAAAGAAGGTGTCTGCATAGGACCACATACATCACTATGTACAAGCTGCAATTTCTACGTAGCCCGAACTGAACCATCTTTTGGAAAGGAGGAACGCTGCATTTTGCCCAAAATACAGCCTTCACATACATGTTTTCCAAGTGCCTCAAGCTTGGGCAAAGAAGACACCATATCAAATTTCTGTAGGCGTAGCAAACTAGCAAAATTCATATGACCAAAGCGTGCATGCCAAAGCTCTGCATCTGACATAGCCTGAGAATCATGAACTACACATGCCGAATCATTCACAGATATTTCATAGTCTATGAGCTTATACAGCCCACGACATAAAATGCCAGAAGCAATAATAACATCGCCATTTGACAGATCATGAACTGTACATCTGTCATAAACAAATTTCACAACCAAGCCAATCTTGGCTAATGCAAAAACTGATAAGAGATTCTTCTTGATCCCTGGCACAAATAAAGCATCTGACAAGGTGAAAGAACTACCATCAGCAGTAGTCAGAATGATCGTACCAACTCCCATAACAGGATAAGAGGAGTTGTTGGCGCATGTGAGAGTATTCCCTGTAGGGGCAGGCTTGAGTGAAGAGAAGAAAGTGCGCTGCGAGGTAATATGTTTGGTCGCCCCACTATCAAAGTACCAAACATCTGAGTCCACTGCAGACATGCACTGCTCATGAGAAGATGGGTCAAAACTGCAAACAGTAGTAAACGCCCATTCTTCTTCCTGCACAAGATTAGCAGACTCTGTTTTTGGTGTAGAGGCTTCTGCAACAACCATTCCAGCCTCCTTTTTCTTTGCCTCTTTTGCAGCCAGTTTTGGACAGTTCTTTATGATATGATCATTCCTTTTACAGTACTTGCAAAACAATTTCTGCTTTTCTGATTTCTTCTCATCTTTATCCTGGTTCTTCGAATGTGCAGCATTTGAAGATTTTTGCTTACTAGTAGAAGAGCTCCATTTTCCTTTGCCCTTCTGACTAGCCAGGAAAGCTTGATCTGCAACACGCATAATGGACCTGTTCTGTCTGGACTGATCTTCCTGCAACAGAACAGAAACTAACTCCTCAAATGATAAGGCATTCGGATTGCCTTTCATCATCAACCGAAGAGTAGAAGCAAAACTCTGATATGAATCAGGAAGACCATTTAGAATGGTCTGCACAAGTGAGCTATCTGGTATAACCTCATCAACAGAAATCGACTGTTCCTTCAAATCCTTGATCTTTGTTAGGAAACTGTCCATAGAATCACCAGTCATGTGTTCACTCTCCAACTATTTTCGGAGGTAAGCAACATGAGCCTCATTCCTAGCTTGGTACAATGTGGTAAGTGTATCCCAAGCATCCCTAGCTGTTCTGCAAGAGTGAATGTGAGGAATAATGGCACGTTTGACAGACAAAGCTATCAATGCATGTGCCTGGACATCTCTGCCATGCCAAGGAATCTGCTCTGTAGTAGGTGCAACAGAAACAGCAGCACGAACAGGAATCTGCGCAATATCATCTTCGACACCATCTTCATCAGCTCCAGCACCTGTATTCGTAGTACCTGTTGTTACAGGTGTAACAGGACGTCTTTCAACACCGTGCACAATGTTCCACAATCCTTTTGCAACCAATACATGTCGCATCATATAAGCCCATAATGGGTAGTTGCTACCATCCAACTTATCCTCAACAACCAACATACAGAATACATCACTGCTTTCAGCCATGGTCGGTGACTAAAATACCTTGATGCAAAAAATTGACTGTATCTCAAAAAGTTGAACAGAACTGCCGAGACGAGTTCTTCTAGACCTGTAGCAGACTTTGAGACACACACATTGACGAATAGAAACTGGTGTATACCTTTGGAACAGAAAGACAAAATAGCCTGCACAAGCGCTATGATAGTGTGTTCGGAGGCCAAAACGAGCTGAGATCGCGATTTCAGCACTACAAAGCAAAGTTGTTTTGATCTTGGAAACACCCTGAGTATGCTCACCAAAATTCGTACGATTCTGAGACTGCAAACAGAGGAGTGTCAACGGCGCCCTAGATGAAGCGACGACCTGCTCTGATACCAATTGTTGGAGTTAGACTTCTGTGGAAGCACGCGAACAACACAAGGAAGAAGAAGAAGCTTGGAGCACAACACACAATACTGAATATATTACTAGAGAATGTACAAAGATAAGTAGCCCATTAGGGCAATAGGCATATATACAAGCCGAGGGAAAAAAACCTCCTAAAGAGGGAAAAAAGTGCCCCAACGGTCCTAGTGTGTTCACACACATCACTACCTAAATATATCAACATTTGTTGTGGTGTATACCTGCAAGTTATTTCTCTCTTAATACCTGCATTCCAAAGATAATCATTGAACTCTTGGGAGAAGTATTCTCCCCCTCCATCAGACCTTAGTCTTTTAAGCTTTTGACCTATGACTCTCTCTGCATATGCATGAAAATGCTTGAAAGCTCCAAACACTTCTGATCTTTCCTTCAAGACATATAAAGTTATCCATCTTGTAGCATCATCAATGAAAAGAACATAATACCTTGAGCCACTGATAGATCCTTCTTTTGTTGGTCCCCATACATCTCTATGAATGAGCTCTAGTAATCCATCATGTTTGAATCCCTTCTTATGAAATGGTAACCTGTGTGCTTTACCCATTTGACATGCTTCACATTTATAAACCATATGTTGACTCTGCACATTTGGTAATCCTAGTACAGATTGATTTGCAACCATAGCTTTAATTCCTCTTTCATTGAAGTGACCTAATCTCTTATGCCAGAGATCAAGTTCTGTAATCACGCCTTCACCATGTGTGAGCAAAGCTTGACCAATGTTCCCTTGTACTCTTAAAGTAAAGAGTCTACCTTCTTTCTTACCAGAGACAATCTGATTATATCCATTCTCTGGATCTTCAACAAATACTCCTTCATTTGTAAACCTGACTTGAAAACCTTTTTCAACTATTTGTCCCACACTAATCAAGTTTTTAGGTATTGTAGGAACATACAAAACATTGGTTAGCAAATCTGCTCCACTCTTGCATTTCACTTTTCCAATTGAATGTACACTATGTGTTGTATTATCACCTGTTTGAACACTATGACTAGAAATGGCTTTTTCCAATTCTGACATCAATTCTATGTTTCCTGACAAATGATTAGAACATCCAGAGTCAATGTAAAATAGCTTTAGATCTTCTTTATTTGATGTGCTGATTGAATTTTTCATCAATGATGTATGACTTTCATTCTGTGTGTCATTTGCATAATTGTAGTAGGTGGTGTTGTAGGATTGATTCTGTCCCCAACTTCTTCCTCCACCTCTACCATAGCCTCCTCTTTGATTTTGTCTACCTCTTTGAAAATTACTTTGATATCTTCCACCTCGGCCTTTGCTATTGTTGTTTTGATTCTGGTTTGATCCGTGTTGATTGTGCCAACAGTCATGAGCCAAATGATTACTCAATCCACAGATCCAACAAGCCTTCTTGTTGTTATTCTGATTACCTCTTCCTCTTCCAAAACCTCTTGCTCTTCCTCTACCTGTGCCTTTACCTCTTGCATAATAAACTTGAGAACTTGACTCTTCTTCATCCTTTGCTTTACCTTTATCTCCCTTCTTCTTGTTCTTCATGTACATTGCAGAACTTTGTCCTTTATCTCCATCTCCTTTCAAGTCTTGCTCAAATGTGAGCATCAAACCAAGCAGCTGGTTCAAATCTGGAACATAATGATTTAATGAAAGTTCTGTTGATAAGACAAAAGGTTTCCACCTTTCATCCCCTCTCAAACCTGTAAGTAATTGAGCAATCAACTTGTGATCCTCAATATCTTCATCTATGGATCCAAGACTATCTGCTAGATCCTTCATCTTAGTGACATAATCACTAATACTTTGACTTGGATTCTTCTTGAATGTTGTAAACTCTAACCATAGACTTGCTTTCATTGCTTTGTTATTACTTTGGAAATGATATTCCAATGCATTCCATATATCTTCAGATGATTCCAATCCTCTGATGTGTGGTAGCAAATGATCTGAGATTGTGTTGTAAATGTATGCCTTTGCACTTGCATCCTTCTTCTACCAATGCTTTAAAGCATAAGTTCTTCTTTCTTTGGTCGGCTTTCATCTTCAAATACTGGCTTCTCTTCTTCACCTGTTACATATATCATGAGATCCTTACTCATAAGTAAGGCTTCCATTCTCATTACCCATGCGGGGTAATTATCTCTGTCTAGTTTGTCAATGGAGATATGATCTGCCATACTCCTTTCCTTCTGGTGCAACCTGTGAGCTTAAAGGATACATAATAATACCTTTTGGAGTTCTTTGTGTATGAGGATACTTTTGAAGTAACCTTTTGATGCCTTGTGTCTTCAAATGCTTCACCTTTGGAACTTTAATGGAAAACTTTCCATTTTTTGCCTGTTTTAGTAATCCTGAGTGTCTAAAAATGAAAATTCGATGCTTAGCATCGACTTGCAACCAAAAATCGATGCCAGGCATCAACTTTTAGCTTTTTCAGCCACTTTTTTATTCCTGAAATAGGCACGTGTAACCAAAGATATGAATGAAGCACTTTTATGCTAGAAGTCGATGCTAGGCATCGACTTTATGCTGAAACTTGATGCCAGGCATCGAGTTGCTTCACAAACTTCATGTTTTTAGAAGATTCAACAACAGGTAACACTCAGAGAATGAAAACAATGACTTATCAGCCAAGATTCGATCAGGCATCGACTTCCCGCATAAAACTCAATCTTTCAACATACATTCGATGCCAGGCATCGACTTGCTTGGAAAACTTCAAATTTTAAAAAACATTTCACAGAAGACAAACTCTAGAGATTTAAGAAGAAGACTTATACACAGAAGTTCCATAACTATGAAACCTCAAAAATGCACAGGTGCTTTCCCACGCAGAGAAGCCCGACAATTCTCAAAATGAGTTCTAACTCACTCTCTCATTGTCTTCCTCTTCACGCCAGTTGATACAAACTAACTTATATAGTTTTTCTCAATCTCTTGACTTTTAAAAAACTTTTAGAACTAAAGTGAACTAACTTTAGAAATATAATACACTTGTGAATTTGTCCCTTCACATAGGCATGTGATTTTCTTCAAAAGCTTTAACCTTCAAATATATGTCCAATTAGTGATTGTTTCTCCAACATAAGCGAGTTAGGTTAGGAAGATAGGGTTAATCAAGATCTTTTCTTTCAACCTTTTCAGTTTTGGTACCTTTCAGAGCCATAAAAACCAAAAATAAAACAAGTCATTTTGAAATCACTTGTCTTATCGCAAGTGTCGTGAGAGCTCGGACTGCAAGTGTCACGAGAGTTGGATCATGGTGTGTGGAGCTAAACAGAGAAAGTGAGTGTTGAAGAGAGCTTGAGGGAAGCTTGGGAGGTCAGCCTATCAAGTCCTTGCTCTAAAACTTTAATTTAAATCAAAGAGTGAGGAAAACGACCTACGATAGTTGTCGTGAGGAATATATCGAGGGTCGTAGTATGAATTTTTGTGATTCAGACACTTGAAGAAGGCGAGATAAGCACTAAGATTACACACATTAATTTGGATTATCAAAATACTTGCTTATGTGTGGAAAAATTCAAGTGTCGTGACCTCTCCAGGTTGAGTGTCGCGATACCTAGACAGACGAAGTGTCGTGATATCCGCTACTTCGAAGTGTGGTGATATTTGCTACTTTGAAGTGTTGTGATATTTGCTACTTTGAAGTGTTGTGATATTTGCTACTTTAAAGTGTCGTGATATCTATTGCTTTTCAAGTGTCGCGATACTCAGCAAGTGTCGAGTGTCATCTGGACATGAATGTGTCACGATATTTGCTACTTTGAAGTGTCGTGATATTTCCTATGAAGTGTCGCGACATCTGTCGCTGATGAAGTGTCACGATATTTGACAAGTGTCGAGTGTCATTGACTAACCAAGTATCGTGTGTCATTTGACATCAAGTGTCACGACATCTCACTAAGTGTCGAGTATCATTGACATTAAGTGTCGTGATACTTATCGGGTGTCGTGTGTTGTTTTGTAGACCCAATGTTGTGATACTTCCGAAGTATCATCTGTCGTGTGTCATTTACTATTGAAGTGTCGCGATACCTACTAAGTGTCAAGTGTCATTGACTGACCAAGTGTCGAGTATCGTGCAAGAGACCTTCAGTGATACCTCATCTAGGAGATTCCAAATTAAGACAAAATACATACAGATCTACAGATTTTAAAGAAAGCACTGGGAGCCAAGGGCTGTCTAAACTCAATTAGATCTCTTAGTGAATGAGATCGGGAAGAATCCTAGGAAGCTGAAGAAGTGTAGTCTCATCTATAGGTAGTGTAGCCGAGCCGAGTATTCATTCCCATTATTCCGAAACCTCGAGTGAGTCTGAAGAGGAAACCATTATGGCCGCAGAAGACATGCATAGTTCTATACCAATAGCCGGCCTAATGTCTATCCTTGAGGGAGAGTACCGAACCTCTTTAGAATATGTGAGCACCAATCAACATGATTTACCCATCTACATAGATGGATTAAATAGATCAATCGCAAGGCTGAGGAAAGCCAGAGATGCTCACATAGTACCTAGACCAGCAGTCAAGTATGTGGAAGGATTCTACATTGATAAAAGGGGAATTATGTATACAATCACGGAACACCCTGAGAGCATCAATGAGCAAAGGGAGGAAGATAATGGCCAACATAATGAAGAGGAACGAGAAGAGCAGGTGTCAACCCCTAGAGGGAAGGCCATTGTAATTAGGGTTTGGAGAGAGGAGCTAATTCCCCAAGATGACTCCTTAATGGATGTCTATTTGGTGAATGGAATGGAGCATTTTCTTAGAACCAAATCTTAATTATGGGAAGACGTGACCGATCCAACCACCATTTATGAGTTAGAAGATCCCAAAAACCTCACTCATATTACATATTTGGACAAGAATCAGAGAAGATACTGGCCCTTGACTGAATTGCAGAGAGCTAGGTTGAAATATCAGAACATTGCTATATTCCCGCCTAGAGATCAAGCCACTACTTCTCAAAACCCCCATGGCACTCACCTACATTCATCTTATCAGCATTTAGGACAGACACAACAACAAAGCATTCCAGTTAGACCCCAAGTTCAGTTTGCTACACCTACCAATAATCCTTACTATCGACCTCCTACAAATGCAGAATGAAGAATTAGAATCCCTGTTCATGAGAGACCATGAGTAGGAAGAGAAGCAGGCATACCAATAGGATGACCAGTTCTCCTAGTAATTCCAAGACCACCTGAACCTCAAAGAAGAATGAGACCCATTCAAGTTGCCAAATGCATGAGGAGTCACTATGATGGCTCTAGTGAGCCATACAACCATATTGCTGAATTCAAGCAAGTGATAAGAGCTGAACAAGTAGAAGACTTCTTGATCCAATATGAATCATTTGGCCTAACCCTTACTGATACGGCCTTAGCATGGTTCCAACCTTTAGATCTTGATAATTTTCAAAACATGGAACAAGTATATCAAGAATTGATTGATGAATTCACCAAGACTGGAATAAAAAACAACTCTTCGTCATTAATCCATAGTTTCAAACAGGCACCTACAGAATCAGTAAGATTAGCAGTGAGACAATTCAAGCAATATGTGGATAGATGTCCTGAAGAAGAGAGGCCCACTCAAAACAAAATGGTCTCATTATTCTTGGAAGGGTTAGTGAATGGGTCATTGAGATCATTAGTATACGTGAAGAGAGTCCAAAGTTTGCAAGAATGTATGAAGGAGTGTATAGACCTAGAGGACAATTTGGTAGAAGACTTAAAATACCTCAAGGCAGCACTAAGAGTGAGGATATTGTCAGCAGTACTTCAAATCCCAAGAATAATGTAGAAGAGATAGCCGAGTTAGTGGCTAAGAAATTGAATGTCCAAGGACAAAGGAATTATCCCAACACTCCTATGAGAGTGCCTATGCTTAGGAGATGCGTTCACTGTGGAGGTGAACACCCTTCTCACATGTGCAATAGGGGAGTAATCCCACCACCTCCTCACACCCATAACAGACAACCTATCGAGAGTCCAACTCATTACTGTAGCATTGAGCAAAGGTACACAAATCACAGTACAGATAATTGTCCTTACAATCGACAACCAAGACTTGCACAACCACCATTTAGGCCTTATGGATACCCCCCGAGAGATCAAGGAGGAGAAGCCTATAGATACCCCCCATACCAGTAGCAAGCACCTGCACCACAACCATATGCATATCAAGGATACAATCAACCTCAACCAATGCTAGGACAACAACCACCTCACCCTCAGAATGTTGTCCCAGTGAAAATCGCTCAAATTGAAGAGAATCCTGAAAGAGCAATAGTACCAGCCACACCATTGACTAGTACTGAGACTTACGACCCATCTTATGACCTTAGTCAAGGAAATTATTCCACTTATGAGAACACTATGGTTGAGTACGAACAATCTTAAGAACCATATACATATGGATTTGAAGGATATGATAGCTCCTATGGATATGATCAGGACTATGTGTCACTAATGTACACTGCTCCTAGAGCACCCATACCCCCATGGCCAATGAGTAGACCACCTGCCCCTAGAGGACCAGGTTATAGATGTGGAGGTGATCACTTTATCAGAGAGTGTACATCACCTAACCCACCACCACCTCAAAGAGTTTGGGAGGGTTACTGCAGTGATCGTGGTAAAGAACATCTTTTTAGAGATTGGCCCAAGAATCCAAATAAAGTCAATACCAATGTGTAGATCAATGTGATAGAAGTGAAAGAGTCATCAGGGAGTGATAAGGAGTACACTGTGCCATTGAAAGCGATAATGAGAGCAAAAGGTAGAGAGAACCCAGATGAGTCCAAAGAAAATGATCACCCTGACAAAGAATTGAACATACCCACACCTCAAGTAATTGCAGATTCTGACGAGTCTGAGAAAAGTACTAAAAGTAAACGAACCCAAAGATGGAAGAATCGTAGAGAAAAGATAAAAGATAAGAGACTACAACAAAAGTTCGAGAATGAGAACAATAAACAAAGCCAAGAGGAAAAACAAGAGTCTGAAGGAAACCCTAACAAGGAGATAAAAAAGAATAAAAAACAAGAGGTAGGATCAATTTTGGCCAATCCAATGCCAAAAGAGAGCCATGTGGATTGAAGCATATCAAGCACAAATAAAGGCAGGCCCAACTATTGAACAACACGAAAGAGAATACCCAAGAGGTGACTTAGAGAAAGGAAGATTGAAGATATGTAAGTAAATTGAAGTGGCTCAGCAGACCTTAGAAAACCAGTTCAGCCCCTACCTAGCTCAAGAATTCCCAAAAAAGAATTTCAGGAATGTGTAGCATCTAGTCATCTTAGGGAAGGGAAGAAAAACAAGAACTATGATAGAAATTGCTGTGAAAGTAAAAAAGAAGAATCAGTTATCCCTGAAGTGGACGCGGAATGGCCTAGAGATTTTTGGGCAAGAGTCCAAGAAGATAGATGGAAGAAAACAGAAGGAATTGAACCACCTTTTGAGGAGTGAGAAGCAGTAGGCGAGTTTGAATTGTCAATGCCTGAATTAAACCTAGAAGGATTATCGCAACTTGACAACAACAAGGATGAGGGAGACAATGTGAGTGTGTTACCAAACTATATGGGAGAGTATGAGCATAACTCCGAATTATATCATGTTCCCTCAGTGAGGAGAAGGGAGCATAACCCATCAGTCCAAACCTCTAACATAGTACAACACCTTAAAAAATTAAAAATCCCATGTACTCTGACTCTGGAAGAACTCTTGAAAGTGAAGCCTCAATTGAGAGAGAAAATCACTAGACAGTTAGAGCCAAAGTTTGACAAGAGAAAGATGTGAGAGGAAGTAGCTACTGTTAAAAGATTTTTAGTGAGGGAGATGAAGGAAATACATGCATCCCCATCACTTATAGAGAATATACAACAAAAGCCATATTAGATTTAGGTGCTGGAGTAGGAATTGCTACCAAAGAAATATGGGAGAAATGGGGAAAGCCAGCTTTACGACCTACCAGAATGAAGATTCAAATGGCAGATGGACACACGGAGCAACCCTTAGGATTATTGGAAAAAGCAATATTTACCACTTGCGGAGCTGAATTCGAGCACACCTTAGCAATATGTCAATTCGAAAAGGCTAGCAATTATGAGATGATACTTGGAAGGCCTTTCATGAGACAGCTCAAGGTAGTGCAAGACTGGGGAAAAAACCGAGTATACTTGCAGCATGGGGGAACAACAACTAGAATAAACATCCATACTTATACGTATCAAGATGTCCCTCCTCTATAATGGAACCTGATACATAAGGAAGACTTCATAGTGTAGGATCGAGTAGCCAAACATGGATGAACGAAGATACTCACCTATGGATATGCTAGGCAGCTAAAAGGGAAGAAGAAAGGAGGCAAGGATGGCAACTAAGACAAGGAGTATCTAGACCTATAGAAGATCTTGCTTATATGCCTCAAATATTTTTAGATGAAGAATTTGAACCCCATGGTTGGATGGAGATTTTAGCCACTCTTGACGTATGCGTAAATGAAGAAGTAATAACTATGAATCAATGCATCGATGAGGAAGGATATGATGTAAGCTTATACATGGTCATCCTCCAAGAAGCAGATCAAGGATAGGTAATTGAAAAATAATGGAAGGAAGATTATGAGAGCATAGAAATGGAACAGGAACCTATTGAGGAAGAAAATGAAAATCAAGAAGTAAGCATCGTGACTAAAGAGTCAAATCAAGGAATGACACAAAAGGAAGAAAATGAACCAGACAAGGAAAACGGAAAAGAAGAAAACATACCTCAAGACCAATTCGAGGTACCTGAGCATTTCAAGAAGTATGAAGTAGAAGAAAGGAAGATTGCTATTCAGATGCCAAAACGAGAAGCGCAACCAGGGCCAATACAACAATAAAGAACTGACCATGAAGATTGTAGTAGCTATTGAGGAAGGAGAAGAGATATGCACTTTCATAGGACAAGATGTCTCGCTTGAGGAAGAACTAGATTTAATACAACTCATAAGAGAGTATAGAGATGTTTTTGCATGGACATATAAAGATTTAAAAGGTGTAGATCCTTCTATTTGTGCTCATAGAATCCCTATGACGACAGAAGCCAAGCCCTCAAAACAAAGACCTTACACTTATAACGTTTATTCGGCAAAGATTAGGAAAGAGATAGATAAATTGTTGGATGTGGGCTTCATTTATGAAATTGAACAAGAATGGGTATCACCATTGGTGGTAGTGGCAAAGAAGAATGGCAAGTTAAGGGTATGCATTAATCTTAAAAAGGTAAACGCCGCCACCATACGTGATAGTTACCCATTACCCATCATTGATCATCTGTTTGAAAGGGTAGCAGGCAAGGAAGTCTATAGCTTCCTTGATGGCTTCTCAGGATATAATCAGGAAGCCATTGCTCTTAAAGACCAACATAAGAGAGCCTTTGCAACCAAATGGGGAGTCTATGCATTTAGCGTTATGACTTTTGGTCTAACTAATGCCCCAACCACTTTCCAAAGATTGATGTGCCATGTGTTCAAGGAATTCTTGAGAAAAAGTATGGAGGTATACGTGGATGATTTATGTACCTATTCAGCTATAAGATCAGAACACATCCCAGAACTAAGAAAAATATTTGCCAAATGTCATCAGTATAGAGTATGCCTTAATCCGGAAAAATGCGTCTTCATGGTTCGACAAGGAAAGATCTTAGGGCACATTGTCTCTAAGAATGGAATTTCCACTAATGAAGACAAAATTAAAGTAATTCTGGATTTACCAAGACCAAAGACTGCTAAGGAAGTGCAAGCATTTATGGGACATTGTGGATACTATCATCGATTCATTCACATGTATGCCATAATTGCAAGGCCCCTTTATGGATTACTGAACTAATGTACCTGGACAAAAGAATGTGAAAAGGCATTCACTGAATTGAAGAGTCGCTTGAGTTCAGCGCCAATCCTGAGAGTACCAGATTGGAATAGACCATTTTCATATATATGTAGATGCCTCCAAGTTTGCCATTGGTTGCATCTTAGCACAACGAACAGATATAGGAAAGCTAGATCACCCTATAGCCTATGCTAGTAGACAATTAAACCAACCATAGCATAATTATACCACTATGGAGCGAGAAGGCTTAGGAATGGTATATGCTGTAAAGAAATTTAGACACTACTTGTTGGCAAACAAATTCAAATTCTTCATTGATCATCAAGCTCTACTATACCTAGTCAATAAGCCTTGCAATACTGGACGACTAATGCGATTGTTTCTATTGTTAATGGAATTTTATTTTGAAGTATTAGTCAAGAAAGGGAATACACACACATCCGTGCAGAAAGATCACCTGTCAAGAGTGACACATGGAGAACCTCCCACAAGAGTGCTAGATGATCTGCCGGATACTTATCTTTTCAACTTCGAAGTATGTCCACATTGGGCGGAAAAATTGATTCCCATACTCATGCATGGACCTCAACATAGGATCAATTTAACCAAAAGCCAAGAGCTATGGAAGACTAAAAATATCCACATCATAGCGGGAAACCTATACTACCAAGAACCAAGTGGACCACTTATGAGATGCGTGGAAGAAGAGGAGCAAGAGATGTGGCTTCAAAAAGCACACGTGAATCAATGGAAAACTCATCGAAATGTTAAAGGAACCTGGCAAGCACTTACAAGATAAGGCATATATTGGCCAACCATGCAGAGGGATACACATAACTACATATCTACATGCTCCACTTGTCAAGAAAGAACGCCTAAAGAGAACTCGACTCTATGTTACTCAACAGTAGCACCAAGGTGGAGTATGCCTCTGGTAAAATTCTTGAAAATGCAGGAGTACCCAGAAGGAGCTAATTTGGCAAGAAAACGTGCCCTCACTGAGCAAAGCAAAGATTATGTACTATTAGGCAAACAAATTTTCAAGAGAGGAAGGGACAAAAACTTAAGAATGCGCATCCATGAAGACGAGTATGTTTCAGTCTTAGAGATGGCTCATACAGGAGCTGTCAGAGGACATTTTTCTACAGATAAAACTTCAAAAATGATTCTTTTTGCTGGAATGTGGTGGCCAACTCTATATCAAGATGCAGCCACATATGTCCAAAGATGCGACACATGTCAATGAACGAAGTATCCTATCAGGAGAGATGAAATGCCATTAAGACCTATGATAAGTGCCAGAGCATTTACCAAATGGGGGATATATTTCGTAGGACCTATTAGCCCACCGGTGAAAGGGTCTCATGCCGAGTACATAATTGTAGCAACAGACTACTTGACCAAATGGGTAGAAGCCAAGACAACTAAGAAGAACGATGCAAGAACCACGACTAAGTTTCTCTTTGAGAACATATTCACTAGATTTGGATTGCCAATAGAAATCGTGAGTGATAGAGGCACACTCTTCGTCAATGAAGTGATAGAAGCCTTAATGAATGAATTCCTAGTGATTCACAAGAAATCAGCTCCCTATCACCCACAAGCCAATGGACAGGCTAAAAGTTCAAATAAGTTCTTGTGTACAGTTCTCACAAAGATTGTTAATAATGGAAGATCTGATTGGGACAAGCAGTTACATCACGCTTTATGGACATTCCGAGTAGCATACAAAATAGCTATAGGAACTACTCCTTTTAATCTAGTGTACGGCCAGAATGCAATTTTTCCAATTGATTTCCTAGTTCATACTCTTAGAGTAGCATCGACCTATGAATGGATTGGACATGAGTTATCTAGTCAATTGGACCAAATCGAGAAGCTACACGAAACTAGATTACAAGCAGTGGCATGCATTTATGCTGCAAAAAGATGACAAAAGGCATACTTTGATGCTCATATTAAGGATAAAAATTTGAATGAGGGAGATTTAGTCTTGGGATATACTTTAAAGCAACATGCAAAGAAGCTACAAAAAAGAGGATACAACCCCTTGGTGATCAATCGCATATCAACTAGTGGAGCCATCAATTTAGCAACCCTAGATGGAGAAGTACTACCAAACTATATAAGTGGTTGTCGAGTGAAGAAGTATTTAGAGCCATAGCAGAAGAGATGTTGTTAAGACTACTAGCAGCAAGAAATAGACGAGAAGAATAAGAAGAGAAAATATGCGAGGAGGCACGATAGGAGGCCCTAGAACGAATAAGGAAACAGAAGGAATGGATGAGAGAGAGGGATGAAAGATATCGGCTAGGTGAGGAGCCCATCCCAATGGCTAACTTTAGAGCATATGAAACTCTAGGACATCAAGTGAGGCAACCATATTTGAACCTAGGAGTGGGACAGAGGAATACCACTTGGTGGATGCCGTCATTGACATAGGAGCAGCTATCAGCTGCATCAGATTCTCTTTGACTCATCAGCTCAAAGAACAATTACGTCCAACCAAAGCACATTTGATTGGAATAAGAGGTAAGGTTACTGAATGCATAGGTGCGATTACCTTATCATCACACCTAGGAAATAACACAATGCAACAAAAACTATTAGTGTGTGTTGAGAGCAGTATGGGCACCCAAGGACTGACTAGACAAGGAAGCCAGCGGAGAGAGTTAGAGCGAGGTGAAGGAGTAAGTAGACAAAGCAGTCGACGCAAATCTAGCAGATAGGCCCTGCAAATTTTTCCAAATCAACATCTTTATAACAGTGATTCTTATCACTAACAATCATTGTAAATACCATTTTATATTTTTGTAGCTCCATTTTGTGCAAGCCAAGGAGTCCTTGAGCTTGAGGAGCCTTAGAAGTACCTACATATCAATTTTCATATTTTTTAGACTCCGTTTAAGCCCTCAAATTGGCCCTGGAACCTAATTTTTAACTAGGCCGGACACTAGGTCTGGACAGGGCCAAAACCTAGTCAAAAACTATAAAAAGAGCTAGAGAGCTCATTTTTGAGGTAGCGTGTAATTGAAATGAACTTGTAAGAGCTTTTTGAAAGGAATCTAAGAACTCCATTGCTTCTCACTCTTTGTCTTGCCATGTGTGCGCGTGTGTGTGTATGTGTGTGCATGCTTGTGTGCTTCTCACTCACGCACTTGTGCCTCCACTTGCTCGTGGTCTTCATACCATCCTCACGTCTTCCCGGATTGACATTAAAGGAGGTGCTACTCATCACTGAGCTACACCAAATTTTGGCGCCGTTGCCGGGGATCGAGCTTTGAGGACGAGCGTGTGATGGTAAGACGTAGATTGGAGACGTTGGCGTTGTAGGTAATTTCTTTAATTTTCCTATTTTTCTCTTTCTTACCTTACCACCATCATCACCATCATCATCATCCCCATCTTCCACCTCCACTTCCATCATCACGAAAATTTCAGTTTTTTTGACTATATCCTCTTCCTCCTTTCATTTCCTTCATTTCACTTGTGAGAGAGAGCGAGAGGGCGAACTGTTGTGTGCTATTTTCTGCATGCTTTTGGAGTTTCTTGCAGGTTTCAGCTTCATCATCCCCTCCAGCACGCCGCGCAGGTACGGGAATGTGCAGAACTGTCTCGCAGTCGCCGATTCCTGTCGATCGCGATTGACAGAAATTTTCATCTTTTGGTAAATCTGAGTGCACCACAGTGGACTAGAGACCCTGCACACCACATTTCCACAAAAATTTTTGAAGATCTTGCAAAATTTCAGTCCATCGCGATTGACAGCTCTGTCCATCGCGACCGACTGCCTGTCCATCGCGATTGATAGCCTGTCCATCGCGACTGACAGCCTGCCTGTCCATCGCGACCGATTGCCGGTCCATCGCGATTGACTGCCTGCTTGTCCATCGCGATTGATTGCCTGTCCATCGCGATTGATACTCTGTCCATCGCGATTGATACTCTGTCCATCGCGATTGACAGCAGGCTGTCCATCGCGACCGACTGCCAGTCCATCGCGATTGACTGCCTGCCTGTCCATCGCGATTGATTGCCTGTCCATCGCGATTGATACTCTGTCCATCGCGATTGACAGCCCTGTCGATCGCGATTGACAGCCAATTTTAGCCAATTTTTTAGGGTTTTTAATTGAAGAGTTGGGCTAATTTTGGGCATAAACATTTTACTCTAGAGCACATAAGGAGGCCTTAGGAAAACAACTTGGGGAAAACCTGTTGCACAGTGATCCTGTTTGAACCCTGTCTTAACCCTAGAACCCTGAACGGTCATAACTTAAGAATTGTTTTCCTAAAAATCACTATGCAAATTAGTATTTGTGCTACAGGAATAAGAATCATTGGTACTGTCTTTGGAATTTAAATCTTAAAGCTAACTTTGGAACTCTACAGATCTATTGAGAGCATCGAAAGGCGTTCTAAGCAAGTGTAAGTGCAAGCTTGGGAACACACTTCCTGGGCATTCAAGGGCAACCAAGCAGGAAACAAAAGGTTGGAAACTTTCAACCCCCTCTGTCAATTCGTAGCTTAGGCTAAGAACGACTAGAGGTAGGAGTAAGTCAGGGCGACGATAGGCAATTATCAAGTTGAAGAATACCTAAACTTTCAAGTTCAAGCTAAGAACATAATCTTCGTATTGTCGAGAACTTTAAAGGAAAAGAACTTAACGTGGAACGATCTGTTGGTGCATTTTGCCCAAGCCTACATGCTTGATATGCTTGATATTATCCTCATTTGTAAGTCACATGAGTAGTCATGTGAACACCTCTTGTAAAAGAGTACATTTTATCTCTTGTAAATGGAAAAAGAAAAAAGTAAAAGGATGGCTTACCTCATCCATGATGTAAAAGCAAATTCGTGGCTCCAACTACCAAAATCACGAATTTTTGAGCTGAGGGAATCTCTCCTAACTTTGGGGATCACTTTTAGGTGGAGCCATTCGAATTCGAATTCAAAACTCCCTCCAAGAATTGCTATAAAAGGAGCAAGAAGGAAGAGGCGATTAGCAAGCCTTGTACGTAACCACTTCATGTCATTTTGTAGAGATTGAAGAGCTTACTCCATAGCTCTATCATTCTACTCCCATTGTGCAAAGATTCATTGCCAATGTGGTTGTAATCATATGTGAATCTATACATTTATTATCATCTACCTCTCTGTTTTGTTCTCTGCTATACTCACTCAGAGCAGTAACTTCAGAAGGTCATATCTCGAGTTTTACTGATCATTTTTCAGTGTTTTAAAGTGCGTTGGATAGATCTCACTGTCTAGTTTCTACATATAAATTTTCAAGGTCATTGGATTTATACTTTTGGAGATATCTGCATTTTACTGCTTACTGGTCTATCTCTACAGAGCCCCGAGAATTGTGGGAATGTTCCAGAACTTGATGAAACTTGTTCTCAGTGCTCAGTCCATCATTTGAAGTGTTTTAACTTGGAATAGGAAGCTTGCTAAGTCTATTTGCTATGCCCAAAAGGAATTTTTCTAATTCCTTCCAGGTTGAGAGCACTGTTCATTTTTTCCAGCAGGTGTATGTCCAAAAATAGCAAGTTTTGGGAGCTAGTCACTTCGCAACTTGTCGGTCTTGACTTAAACTTTTGGGATACATGTTCCAAAGTACTTGGCTGATATTTTGGTGGATTTAGGAAGCTCAAAGGGTCTACTAATCAACTCTGAAGTCTCAGTTGGCTGGTGTGAAGCTGGTTGTAGCGGCACCTACTCATCTTTGGATTGCATCCACCATCTCTCTTCACAGTGGTATCAGAGCATAGTCAAGCAACATGGGAGATGGATTTCCATCAACAATTGACAAATTGGATCGAAACAACTACCCGGCATGGTCTCTAAGGATGGAGGCTTACCTTCAAGGAAGGAATCTATATGGATTCATATCCGGAGATGAAGCAATGCCAACCATGAGGAACAAAGGGCAACCATCACATGAAGAAGTGGAAGGACTTTCGAATTGGTGTTCGAAGGATGCACTTGCAAGGTCTTATATTCTAAACTCAATCTCTGATTTTCTTTTACCTCATGTCAAGGGATGCAAGACATCAAGAGAAACCTGGAATGCACTTGCTTCTTTCTTCTCTTCCAACACTCGAGCAAGGAAGAACCAATTGTGGATGGAGTTCACAACAATGAAGAAAAGCCCGAAGCAAAATGTGACTGATTATGTCACAAAGATGAAGGAGATTTCCGACCAACTTGGAAGCATTGGAGAGGTAATTGAAGAGGAGCAAATCATAAGACAAATCATGAATGGAATCAAAGCAGACGACAAGTGGGAGTCATTCACAACAGCCATGGATTTATACATGGATATGCATGTACCCGACCTCAACACACTCATGGGCCAACTCTTCACTCATGAAGCAAAGATTAGCAAAGGTGGTGAGTCCTCAAGAGGTAATCAAACTTCTGCCTTATATTCTGATAAAGCTAAGGTCAAGGACAAGTCAAAGAATAGGAAGAATGAAGATGAAGGAAGCTCTTTCCAAGCAAACTTTGCAGGTAGAGGAAGAGCTAGAGGAAGAGGCAGAGGTGGAAAGCAAGGCAGGGGGAGATTCCAATCATCTCAACCTTGCAACATATGTGGCTTATCTAACCATACTACTGAAGAATGTTTCAGGAATCCAAGGAACTCAAGAGGAAGAGGATTCAATAGAGGTGGCTATGGATCAAATAGAGGTAGGTACAATGGAGGCTACAACAACAACAACTACTACAACAACAATTACAACAACAACAACAACTATCAAAGTGGCCATAGAGGAAGAAGAGATTACAATAACTATGCAGAGGACCAAAGTCAAGAAGATTCATTATTGATTATGAATCTATCAACAAAGAAGGGTAAGGATGATGATCACATATTTTACATTGATTCGGGATGCTCGAACCATGTAGCAGGAAATGTGGCTTTACTTTCTGATTTGGAAGATCCTCATAACAAGCATGAAGTGCAGACAGGAGATGACACAAAGCACTCAGTGGAGAAGATAGGTAATGTGAAGACATCAGATGGGAATATGAACCTCTTAAGCAAAGTCTTGTATGTCCCTACAATTACCAAAAATTTAATAAGTGTTGGACAGATTGTTGAAAAAGGATTGCAGGTTAGATTCAATCGATTTGGAGCATATGTTGAAGACCCAAGGCAAGGCTTTCAAAGGATTGCCAAAGGAGAAAAGACAGGAAGGCTTTTCACTTTTGAAGTGGAAGATACAAAGAACATAGCTTTGTTTAGCTATGGATCTCAAACTCTAACAGAGTTGGAGATATGGCACAAAAGGCTTGCTCACATTGGTGAGAGGACACTCAAACAGATTTGCAGGGACCAAAGTGTACTTGGTTTGCCTAATATCACAAGGCAACACATGATTTATAAGTGTGAAGCTTGTCAACTCGGCAAGGCTCATAGACAACCTTTCAATAAGAAAGGATATATGTATCAAAATCCTTTGGATCTAGTGCACACGGATGTGTGGGGTCCAAGTAAGGAGCCATCTATATCAGGCTCAAGATATTATGTGTCTTTCATAGATGATTGTAGCAGGTGGACCATTCTGTTTTTCATGAAGCACAAGGATGAAGTGTTTAATTGCTTTAAGAAGTATATTGCTCTTGTTGAAAATCAAACAGGTAGGACTTTGAAAAGACTCAGATCAGATGGTGGAGGAGAATACTTCTCTTCTGAATTTGATGCCTTCTTGCATGAAAGAGGCATTAAAAGGGAAGTCACTACAAGGTATACACCTGAACTCAATGGTGTAGCAGAGAGGAGGAATAGAGCTATCGTCGAAGCTGCAAGGTCCATGCTCAACGAAAAGGGATTGCCGAACTACCTATGGGCAGAGGCTGTGTCGACAGCCACATATCTCATAAATAGACTTCCATCTAAGTCACTAGATGGAACCACTCCATATGAAGTGTGGAATGGAAGAAGACCTAGTCTAGAGCATTGTAAAATCTTTGGATGCTTAGCCTATGCTCACATTCCTTCTCAAGTAAGAGGGAAATTGGATCCCAAGGCAGAGAAGTGTGTATTCATTGGTTATGATCAAAACCAAAAAGGATATAGATTGTACAATCCAACCAATAAAGGATTTTCTGTGAGTAGAGATGTAATTTTTGATGAAAACAAATCATGGTTTGATGATGACAGGAAAGTGAAGCTGCCATATGACTTGGATGAAGATTTTCCATCACTTCAACCAAAGGAGCCAAAGCAGATTGAAGAAAGTGATTCGGAGATTGACCTAGAAGACTTGGAAAGACTAAAGCTATGGAAGAACAAAGGTAAAGCAAAGATGCAGGATGCTACATATGGACCCGAGAGCTCACATCAACCACTTAGAAGGTCTTCGAGGGAGAAGAAGAAACCAGAGAGGTTTGGTTATGATACTTCTTTGGTCACCAAGCACTCAATCTACATTGCAAAGGATTCAACCAATGAAGAACCTACCACATTCGAAGAAGCACAAAGCAAGAAAGCTTGGAGAGATGCAATGGATGAAGAAATGGAAGCCTTGAAGGAGAATGACACTTGGGAGCTTGTACCTAACAAGCCATCTATGAAGATAATCGGATCTCGATGGATATACAAAATCAAGAGGAATCCAGATGGAAGTATAAATAGACACAAAGCAAGGTTAGTTGCTAAAGGGTTTGCTCAAACCCATGGTATTGATTATGAGGAGACTTTCTCTCCTGTTGCAAAAATGCCTACAATTAGGGTTCTCATAAGTCTTGCTGCATCTAGAAATTGGAATCTTTATCAACTTGATGTAAAGAATGCCTTCTTGAATGGATGGATTTCTGAGGAAGTGTATATGGCACAACCTCCTGGATATGAGGATGCACATCATCCTAACTATGTATGCAAACTAAAGAAAGCTTTGTATGGATTGAAGCAAGCTCCAAGAGCTTGGAATTTCAGATTGGTTACTTATTTGCAGGACCAAGGATTCAAAGCTAGCAAGGCGGATACCTCTTTGTTCATAAAGAGGAATGGATCTGAAGTGATCTATTTATGTGTGTATGTTGATGATATTATTATCACAGGCAATGATCTTGAAGGAATCAAACAGGTAAAGAGTCAAATGAAGGAGGAGTTCAAAATAAGTGACCTCGGACCACTCACTTATTTTCTTGGATTGGAGTTGATCTACACAGATTCAGGTATATACATCACACAAAGGAAGTATGTCCATGACATGCTCGTCAAGTTCAAGATGGAAAATACAAAGTGTGCAGGTACACCTATGGAGCAAAATCATAAGCTTAGTGCTTATGAAGGAGAGCCAATTGAAGACATCACAAGCTATCAAAGCTTGGTTGGAAGTTTGAACTATGCAACACTCACAAGGGTGGATATATGCTATAGTGTTAGCATATTGAGTCAGTTTATGCATAAGCCGAGAAGACCACATATGGAAGCGGCCAAGCGAGTCCTCAAGTACCTAAAGGGGACCATGAATGAAGGTTTGTTTTATTCATTTACTTCAGATATTGAGCTAAAGGTCTACTCAGATGCAGATTGGGCCGGATCTAAAGATGATAGAAGAAGCACATCAGGGTATATATCATTTGCAGGTTCAAAAATCATTTCTTGGTCATCGAAGAAGCAACCAACCGTGGCATTATCTTCTACTGAAGCTGAATATAGAGGTTTGGCTAATGCAACTCAAGAAATCATGTGGTTAAAATCTTTGTACACAGATCTTGGACTTCATTCTTCAACACCTCACATTTTTGGTGACAACACAAGCTCACTACATCTAGCAGCTAATCCGGTATACCATGCTAGAACCAAGCATATTGAAGTCCACTACCATTATGTAAGGGAGAAGCTAATGAGCAAGGATATTCAACTATCCTACCTCTCTACAGATATGCAATGTGCAGACATGTTGACGAAAGCTCTTGATGGTACGAAATTAAGTAGATTCAAGTTGATGATTGGTTTGCAGGAAATCAAGGACAATTGAAGACTTATTTGGAGGCCAAGCATGTTAGGCTTGAGGGGGAGCTGTTGGTGCATTTTGCCCAAGCCTACATGCTTGATATGCTTGATATTATCCTCATTTGTAAGTCACATGAGTAGTCATGTGAACACCTCTTGTAAAAGAGTACATTTTATCTCTTGTAAATGGAAAAAGAAAAAAGTAAAAGGATGGCTTACCTCATCCATGATGTAAAAGCAAATTCGTGGCTCCAACTACCAAAATCACGAATTTTTGAGCTGAGGGAATCTCTCCTAACTTTGGGGATCACTTTTAGGTGGAGCCATTCGAATTCGAATTCAAAACTCCCTCCAAGAATTGCTATAAAAGGAGCAAGAAGGAAGAGGCGATTAGCAAGCCTTGTACGTAACCACTTCATGTCATTTTGTAGAGATTGAAGAGCTTACTCCATAGCTCTATCATTCTACTCCCATTGTGCAAAGATTCATTGCCAATGTGGTTGTAATCATATGTGAATCTATACATTTATTATCATCTACCTCTCTGTTTTGTTCTCTGCTATACTCACTCAGAGCAGTAACTTCAGAAGGTCATATCTCGAGTTTTACTGATCATTTTTCAGTGTTTTAAAGTGCGTTGGATAGATCTCACTGTCTAGTTTCTACATATAAATTTTCAAGGTCATTGGATTTATACTTTTGGAGATATCTGCATTTTACTGCTTACTGGTCTATCTCTACAGAGCCCCGAGAATTGTGGGAATGTTCCAGAACTTGATGAAACTTGTTCTCAGTGCTCAGTCCATCATTTGAAGTGTTTTAACTTGGAATAGGAAGCTTGCTAAGTCTATTTGCTATGCCCAAAAGGAATTTTTCTAATTCCTTCCAGGTTGAGAGCACTGTTCATTTTTTCCAGCAGGTGTATGTCCAAAAATAGCAAGTTTTGGGAGCTAGTCACTTCGCAACTTGTCGGTCTTGACTTAAACTTTTGGGATACATGTTCCAAAGTACTTGGCTGATATTTTGGTGGATTTAGGAAGCTCAAAGGGTCTACTAATCAACTCTGAAGTCTCAGTTGGCTGGTGTGAAGCTGGTTGTAGCGGCACCTACTCATCTTTGGATTGCATCCACCATCTCTCTTCACAGTGGTATCAGAGCATAGTCAAGCAACATGGGAGATGGATTTCCATCAACAATTGACAAATTGGATCGAAACAACTACCCGGCATGGTCTCTAAGGATGGAGGCTTACCTTCAAGGAAGGAATCTATATGGATTCATATCCGGAGATGAAGCAATGCCAACCATGAGGAACAAAGGGCAACCATCACATGAAGAAGTGGAAGGACTTTCGAATTGGTGTTCGAAGGATGCACTTGCAAGGTCTTATATTCTAAACTCAATCTCTGATTTTCTTTTACCTCATGTCAAGGGATGCAAGACATCAAGAGAAACCTGGAATGCACTTGCTTCTTTCTTCTCTTCCAACACTCGAGCAAGGAAGAACCAATTGTGGATGGAGTTCACAACAATGAAGAAAAGCCCGAAGCAAAATGTGACTGATTATGTCACAAAGATGAAGGAGATTTCCGACCAACTTGGAAGCATTGGAGAGGTAATTGAAGAGGAGCAAATCATAAGACAAATCATGAATGGAATCAAAGCAGACGACAAGTGGGAGTCATTCACAACAGCCATGGATTTATACATGGATATGCATGTACCCGACCTCAACACACTCATGGGCCAACTCTTCACTCATGAAGCAAAGATTAGCAAAGGTGGTGAGTCCTCAAGAGGTAATCAAACTTCTGCCTTATATTCTGATAAAGCTAAGGTCAAGGACAAGTCAAAGAATAGGAAGAATGAAGATGAAGGAAGCTCTTTCCAAGCAAACTTTGCAGGTAGAGGAAGAGCTAGAGGAAGAGGCAGAGGTGGAAAGCAAGGCAGGGGGAGATTCCAATCATCTCAACCTTGCAACATATGTGGCTTATCTAACCATACTACTGAAGAATGTTTCAGGAATCCAAGGAACTCAAGAGGAAGAGGATTCAATAGAGGTGGCTATGGATCAAATAGAGGTAGGTACAATGGAGGCTACAACAACAACAACTACTACAACAACAATTACAACAACAACAACAACTATCAAAGTGGCCATAGAGGAAGAAGAGATTACAATAACTATGCAGAGGACCAAAGTCAAGAAGATTCATTATTGATTATGAATCTATCAACAAAGAAGGGTAAGGATGATGATCACATATTTTACATTGATTCGGGATGCTCGAACCATGTAGCAGGAAATGTGGCTTTACTTTCTGATTTGGAAGATCCTCATAACAAGCATGAAGTGCAGACAGGAGATGACACAAAGCACTCAGTGGAGAAGATAGGTAATGTGAAGACATCAGATGGGAATATGAACCTCTTAAGCAAAGTCTTGTATGTCCCTACAATTACCAAAAATTTAATAAGTGTTGGACAGATTGTTGAAAAAGGATTGCAGGTTAGATTCAATCGATTTGGAGCATATGTTGAAGACCCAAGGCAAGGCTTTCGAAGGATTGCCAAAGGAGAAAAGACAGGAAGGCTTTTCACTTTTGAAGTGGAAGATACAAAGAACATAGCTTTGTTTAGCTATGGATCTCAAACTCTAACAGAGTTGGAGATATGGCACAAAAGGCTTGCTCACATTGGTGAGAGGACACTCAAACAGATTTGCAGGGACCAAAGTGTACTTGGTTTGCCTAATATCACAAGGCAACACATGATTTATAAGTGTGAAGCTTGTCAACTCGGCAAGGCTCATAGACAACCTTTCAATAAGAAAGGATATATGTATCAAAATCCTTTGGATCTAGTGCACACGGATGTGTGGGGTCCAAGTAAGGAGCCATCTATATCAGGCTCAAGATATTATGTGTCTTTCATAGATGATTGTAGCAGGTGGACCATTCTGTTTTTCATGAAGCACAAGGATGAAGTGTTTAATTGCTTTAAGAAGTATATTGCTCTTGTTGAAAATCAAACAGGTAGGACTTTGAAAAGACTCAGATCAGATGGTGGAGGAGAATACTTCTCTTCTGAATTTGATGCCTTCTTGCATGAAAGAGGCATTAAAAGGGAAGTCACTACAAGGTATACACCTGAACTCAATGGTGTAGCAGAGAGGAGGAATAGAGCTATCGTCGAAGCTGCAAGGTCCATGCTCAACGAAAAGGGATTGCCGAACTACCTATGGGCAGAGGCTGTGTCGACAGCCACATATCTCATAAATAGACTTCCATCTAAGTCACTAGATGGAACCACTCCATATGAAGTGTGGAATGGAAGAAGACCTAGTCTAGAGCATTGTAAAATCTTTGGATGCTTAGCCTATGCTCACATTCCTTCTCAAGTAAGAGGGAAATTGGATCCCAAGGCAGAGAAGTGTGTATTCATTGGTTATGATCAAAACCAAAAAGGATATAGATTGTATAATCCAACCAATAAAGGATTTTCTGTGAGTAGAGATGTAATTTTTGATGAAAACAAATCATGGTTTGATGATGACAGGAAAGTGAAGCTGCCATATGACTTGGATGAAGATTTTCCATCACTTCAACCAAAGGAGCCAAAGCAGATTGAAGAAAGTGATTCGGAGATTGACCTAGAAGACTTGGAAAGACTAAAGCTATGGAAGAACAAAGGTAAAGCAAAGATGCAGGATGCTACATATGGACCCGAGAGCTCACATCAACCACTTAGAAGGTCTTCGAGGGAGAAGAAGAAACCAGAGAGGTTTGGTTATGATACTTCTTTGGTCACCAAGCACTCAATCTACATTGCAAAGGATTCAACCAATGAAGAACCTACCACATTCGAAGAAGCACAAAGCAAGAAAGCTTGGAGAGATGCAATGGATGAAGAAATGGAAGCCTTGAAGGAGAATGACACTTGGGAGCTTGTACCTAACAAGCCATCTATGAAGATAATCGGATCTCGATGGATATACAAAATCAAGAGGAATCCAGATGGAAGTATAAATAGACACAAAGCAAGGTTAGTTGCTAAAGGGTTTGCTCAAACCCATGGTATTGATTATGAGGAGACTTTCTCTCCTGTTGCAAAAATGCCTACAATTAGGGTTCTCATAAGTCTTGCTGCATCTAGAAATTGGAATCTTTATCAACTTGATGTAAAGAATGCCTTCTTGAATGGATGGATTTCTGAGGAAGTGTATATGGCACAACCTCCTGGATATGAGGATGCACATCATCCTAACTATGTATGCAAACTAAAGAAAGCTTTGTATGGATTGAAGCAAGCTCCAAGAGCTTGGAATTTCAGATTGGTTACTTATTTGCAGGACCAAGGATTCAAAGCTAGCAAGGCGGATACCTCTTTGTTCATAAAGAGGAATGGATCTGAAGTGATCTATTTATGTGTGTATGTTGATGATATTATTATCACAGGCAATGATCTTGAAGGAATCAAACAGGTAAAGAGTCAAATGAAGGAGGAGTTCAAAATAAGTGACCTCGGACCACTCACTTATTTTCTTGGATTGGAGTTGATCTACACAGATTCAGGTATATACATCACACAAAGGAAGTATGTCCATGACATGCTCGTCAAGTTCAAGATGGAAAATACAAAGTGTGCAGGTACACCTATGGAGCAAAATCATAAGCTTAGTGCTTATGAAGGAGAGCCAATTGAAGACATCACAAGCTATCAAAGCTTGGTTGGAAGTTTGAACTATGCAACACTCACAAGGGTGGATATATGCTATAGTGTTAGCATATTGAGTCAGTTTATGCATAAGCCGAGAAGACCACATATGGAAGCGGCCAAGCGAGTCCTCAAGTACCTAAAGGGGACCATGAATGAAGGTTTGTTTTATTCATTTACTTCAGATATTGAGCTAAAGGTCTACTCAGATGCAGATTGGGCCGGATCTAAAGATGATAGAAGAAGCACATCAGGGTATATATCATTTGCAGGTTCAAAAATCATTTCTTGGTCATCGAAGAAGCAACCAACCGTGGCATTATCTTCTACTGAAGCTGAATATAGAGGTTTGGCTAATGCAACTCAAGAAATCATGTGGTTAAAATCTTTGTACACAGATCTTGGACTTCATTCTTCAACACCTCACATTTTTGGTGACAACACAAGCTCACTACATCTAGCAGCTAATCCGGTATACCATGCTAGAACCAAGCATATTGAAGTCCACTACCATTATGTAAGGGAGAAGCTAATGAGCAAGGATATTCAACTATCCTACCTCTCTACAGATATGCAATGTGCAGACATGTTGACGAAAGCTCTTGATGGTACGAAATTAAGTAGATTCAAGTTGATGATTGGTTTGCAGGAAATCAAGGACAATTGAAGACTTATTTGGAGGCCAAGCATGTTAGGCTTGAGGGGGAGCTGTTGGTGCATTTTGCCCAAGCCTACATGCTTGATATGCTTGATATTATCCTCATTTGTAAGTCACATGAGTAGTCATGTGAACACCTCTTGTAAAAGAGTACATTTTATCTCTTGTAAATGGAAAAAGAAAAAAGTAAAAGGATGGCTTACCTCATCCATGATGTAAAAGCAAATTCGTGGCTCCAACTACCAAAATCACGAATTTTTGAGCTGAGGGAATCTCTCCTAACTTTGGGGATCACTTTTAGGTGGAGCCATTCGAATTCGAATTCAAAACTCCCTCCAAGAATTGCTATAAAAGGAGCAAGAAGGAAGAGGCGATTAGCAAGCCTTGTACGTAACCACTTCATGTCATTTTGTAGAGATTGAAGAGCTTACTCCATAGCTCTATCATTCTACTCCCATTGTGCAAAGATTCATTGCCAATGTGGTTGTAATCATATGTGAATCTATACATTTATTATCATCTACCTCTCTGTTTTGTTCTCTGCTATACTCACTCAGAGCAGTAACTTCAGAAGGTCATATCTCGAGTTTTACTGATCATTTTTCAGTGTTTTAAAGTGCGTTGGATAGATCTCACTGTCTAGTTTCTACATATAAATTTTCAAGGTCATTGGATTTATACTTTTGGAGATATCTGCATTTTACTGCTTACTGGTCTATCTCTACAGAGCCCCGAGAATTGTGGGAATGTTCCAGAACTTGATGAAACTTGTTCTCAGTGCTCAGTCCATCATTTGAAGTGTTTTAACTTGGAATAGGAAGCTTGCTAAGTCTATTTGCTATGCCCAAAAGGAATTTTTCTAATTCCTTCCAGGTTGAGAGCACTGTTCATTTTTTCCAGCAGGTGTATGTCCAAAAATAGCAAGTTTTGGGAGCTAGTCACTTCGCAACTTGTCGGTCTTGACTTAAACTTTTGGGATACATGTTCCAAAGTACTTGGCTGATATTTTGGTGGATTTAGGAAGCTCAAAGGGTCTACTAATCAACTCTGAAGTCTCAGTTGGCTGGTGTGAAGCTGGTTGTAGCGGCACCTACTCATCTTTGGATTGCATCCACCATCTCTCTTCACAGTGGTATCAGAGCATAGTCAAGCAACATGGGAGATGGATTTCCATCAACAATTGACAAATTGGATCGAAACAACTACCCGGCATGGTCTCTAAGGATGGAGGCTTACCTTCAAGGAAGGAATCTATATGGATTCATATCCGGAGATGAAGCAATGCCAACCATGAGGAACAAAGGGCAACCATCACATGAAGAAGTGGAAGGACTTTCGAATTGGTGTTCGAAGGATGCACTTGCAAGGTCTTATATTCTAAACTCAATCTCTGATTTTCTTTTACCTCATGTCAAGGGATGCAAGACATCAAGAGAAACCTGGAATGCACTTGCTTCTTTCTTCTCTTCCAACACTCGAGCAAGGAAGAACCAATTGTGGATGGAGTTCACAACAATGAAGAAAAGCCCGAAGCAAAATGTGACTGATTATGTCACAAAGATGAAGGAGATTTCCGACCAACTTGGAAGCATTGGAGAGGTAATTGAAGAGGAGCAAATCATAAGACAAATCATGAATGGAATCAAAGCAGACGACAAGTGGGAGTCATTCACAACAGCCATGGATTTATACATGGATATGCATGTACCCGACCTCAACACACTCATGGGCCAACTCTTCACTCATGAAGCAAAGATTAGCAAAGGTGGTGAGTCCTCAAGAGGTAATCAAACTTCTGCCTTATATTCTGATAAAGCTAAGGTCAAGGACAAGTCAAAGAATAGGAAGAATGAAGATGAAGGAAGCTCTTTCCAAGCAAACTTTGCAGGTAGAGGAAGAGCTAGAGGAAGAGGCAGAGGTGGAAAGCAAGGCAGGGGGAGATTCCAATCATCTCAACCTTGCAACATATGTGGCTTATCTAACCATACTACTGAAGAATGTTTCAAGGAATCCAAGGAACTCAAGAGGAAGAGGATTCAATAGAGGTGGCTATGGATCAAATAGAGGTAGGTACAATGGAGGCTACAACAACAACAACTACTACAACAACAATTACAACAACAACAACAACTATCAAAGTGGCCATAGAGGAAGAAGAGATTACAATAACTATGCAGAGGACCAAAGTCAAGAAGATTCATTATTGATTATGAATCTATCAACAAAGAAGGGTAAGGATGATGATCACATATTTTACATTGATTCGGGATGCTCGAACCATGTAGCAGGAAATGTGGCTTTACTTTCTGATTTGGAAGATCCTCATAACAAGCATGAAGTGCAGACAGGAGATGACACAAAGCACTCAGTGGAGAAGATAGGTAATGTGAAGACATCAGATGGGAATATGAACCTCTTAAGCAAAGTCTTGTATGTCCCTACAATTACCAAAAATTTAATAAGTGTTGGACAGATTGTTGAAAAAGGATTGCAGGTTAGATTCAATCGATTTGGAGCATATGTTGAAGACCCAAGGCAAGGCTTTCGAAGGATTGCCAAAGGAGAAAAGACAGGAAGGCTTTTCACTTTTGAAGTGGAAGATACAAAGAACATAGCTTTGTTTAGCTATGGATCTCAAACTCTAACAGAGTTGGAGATATGGCACAAAAGGCTTGCTCACATTGGTGAGAGGACACTCAAACAGATTTGCAGGGACCAAAGTGTACTTGGTTTGCCTAATATCACAAGGCAACACATGATTTATAAGTGTGAAGCTTGTCAACTCGGCAAGGCTCATAGACAACCTTTCAATAAGAAAGGATATATGTATCAAAATCCTTTGGATCTAGTGCACACGGATGTGTGGGGTCCAAGTAAGGAGCCATCTATATCAGGCTCAAGATATTATGTGTCTTTCATAGATGATTGTAGCAGGTGGACCATTCTGTTTTTCATGAAGCACAAGGATGAAGTGTTTAATTGCTTTAAGAAGTATATTGCTCTTGTTGAAAATCAACAGGTAGGACTTTGAAAAGACTCAGATCAGATGGTGGAGGAGAATACTTCTCTTCTGAATTTGATGCCTTCTTGCATGAAAGAGGCATTAAAAGGGAAGTCACTACAAGGTATACACCTGAACTCAATGGTGTAGCAGAGAGGAGGAATAGAGCTATCGTCGAAGCTGCAAGGTCCATGCTCAACGAAAAGGGATTGCCGAACTACCTATGGGCAGAGGCTGTGTCGACAGCCACATATCTCATAAATAGACTTCCATCTAAGTCACTAGATGGAACCACTCCATATGAAGTGTGGAATGGAAGAAGACCTAGTCTAGAGCATTGTAAAATCTTTGGATGCTTAGCCTATGCTCACATTCCTTCTCAAGTAAGAGGGAAATTGGATCCCAAGGCAGAGAAGTGTGTATTCATTGGTTATGATCAAAACCAAAAGGATATAGATTGTATAATCCAACCAATAAAGGATTTTCTGTGAGTAGAGATGTAATTTTTGATGAAAACAAATCATGGTTTGATGATGACAGGAAAGTGAAGCTGCCATATGACTTGGATGAAGATTTTCCATCACTTCAACCAAAGGAGCCAAAGCAGATTGAAGAAAGTGATTCGGAGATTGACCTAGAAGACTTGGAAAGACTAAAGCTATGGAAGAACAAAGGTAAAGCAAAGATGCAGGATGCTACATATGGACCCGAGAGCTCACATCAACCACTTAGAAGGTCTTCGAGGGAGAAGAAGAAACCAGAGAGGTTTGGTTATGATACTTCTTTGGTCACCAAGCACTCAATCTACATTGCAAAGGATTCAACCAATGAAGAACCTACCACATTCGAAGAAGCACAAAGCAAGAAAGCTTGGAGAGATGCAATGGATGAAGAAATGGAAGCCTTGAAGGAGAATGACACTTGGGAGCTTGTACCTAACAAGCCATCTATGAAGATAATCGGATCTCGATGGATATACAAAATCAAGAGGAATCCAGATGGAAGTATAAATAGACACAAAGCAAGGTTAGTTGCTAAAGGGTTTGCTCAAACCCATGGTATTGATTATGAGGAGACTTTCTCTCCTGTTGCAAAAATGCCTACAATTAGGGTTCTCATAAGTCTTGCTGCATCTAGAAATTGGAATCTTTATCAACTTGATGTAAAGAATGCTTCTTGAATGGATGGATTTCTGAGGAAGTGTATATGGCACAACCTCCTGGATATGAGGATGCACATCATCCTAACTATGTATGCAAACTAAAGAAAGCTTTGTATGGATTGAAGCAAGCTCCAAGAGCTTGGAATTTCAGATTGGTTACTTATTTGCAGGACCAAGGATTCAAAGCTAGCAAGGCGGATACCTCTTTGTTCATAAGAGGAATGGATCTGAAGTGATCTATTTATGTGTGTATGTTGATGATATTATTATCACAGGCAATGATCTTGAAGGAATCAAACAGGTAAAGAGTCAAATGAAGGAGGAGTTCAAAATAAGTGACCTCGGACCACTCACTTATTTTCTTGGATTGGAGTTGATCTACACAGATTCAGGTATATACATCACACAAAGGAAGTATGTCCATGACATGCTCGTCAAGTTCAAGATGGAAAATACAAAGTGTGCAGGTACACCTATGGAGCAAAATCATAAGCTTAGTGCTTATGAAGGAGAGCCAATTGAAGACATCACAAGCTATCAAGCTTGGTTGGAAGTTTGAACTATGCAACACTCACAAGGGTGGATATATGCTATAGTGTTAGCATATTGAGTCAGTTTATGCATAAGCCGAGAAGACCACATATGGAAGCGGCCAAGCGAGTCCTCAAGTACCTAAAGGGGACCATGAATGAAGGTTTGTTTTATTCATTTACTTCAGATATTGAGCTAAAGGTCTACTCAGATGCAGATTGGGCCGGATCTAAAGATGATAGAAGAAGCACATCAGGGTATATATCATTTGCAGGTTCAAAAATCATTTCTTGGTCATCGAAGAAGCAACCAACCGTGGCATTATCTTCTACTGAAGCTGAATATAGAGGTTTGGCTAATGCAACTCAGAAATCATGTGGTTAAAATCTTTGTACACAGATCTTGGACTTCATTCTTCAACACCTCACATTTTTGGTGACAACACAAGCTCACTACATCTAGCAGCTAATCCGGTATACCATGCTAGAACCAAGCATATTGAAGTCCACTACCATTATGTAAGGGAGAAGCTAATGAGCAAGGATATTCAACTATCCTACCTCTCTACAGATATGCAATGTGCAGACATGTTGACGAAAGCTCTTGATGTACGAAATTAAGTAGATTCAAGTTGATGATTGGTTTGCAGGAAATCAAGGACAATTGAAGACTTATTTGGAGGCCAAGCATGTTAGGCTTGAGGGGGAGCTGTTGGTGCATTTTGCCCAAGCCTACATGCTTGATATGCTTGATATTATCCTCATTTGTAAGTCACATGAGTAGTCATGTGAACACCTCTTGTAAAAGAGTACATTTTATCTCTTGTAAATGGAAAAAGAAAAAAGTAAAAGGATGGCTTACCTCATCCATGATGTAAAAGCAAATTCGTGGCTCCAACTACCAAATCACGAATTTTTGAGCTGAGGGAATCTCTCCTAACTTTGGGGATCACTTTTAGGTGGAGCCATTCGAATTCGAATTCAAAACTCCCTCCAAGAATTGCTATAAAAGGAGCAAGAAGGAAGAGGCGATTAGCAAGCCTTGTACGTAACCACTTCATGTCATTTTGTAGAGATTGAAGAGCTTACTCCATAGCTCTATCATTCTACTCCCATTGTGCAAAGATTCATTGCCAATGTGGTTGTAATCATATGTGAATCTATACATTTATTATCATCTACCTCTCTGTTTTGTTCTCTGCTATACTCACTCAGAGCAGTAACTTCAGAAGGTCATATCTCGAGTTTTACTGATCATTTTTCAGTGTTTTAAAGTGCGTTGGATAGATCTCACTGTCTAGTTTCTACATATAAATTTTCAAGGTCATTGGATTTATACTTTTGGAGATATCTGCATTTTACTGCTTACTGGTCTATCTCTACAGAGCCCCGAGAATTGTGGGAATGTTCCAGAACTTGATGAAACTTGTTCTCAGTGCTCATCCATCATTTGAAGTGTTTTAACTTGGAATAGGAAGCTTGCTAAGTCTATTTGCTATGCCCAAAGGAATTTTTCTAATTCCTTCCAGGTTGAGAGCACTGTTCATTTTTTCCAGCAGGTGTATGTCCAAAATAGCAAGTTTTGGGAGCTAGTCACTTCGCAACTTGTCGGTCTTGACTTAAACTTTGGGATACATGTTCCAAAGTACTTGGCTGATATTTTGGTGGATTTAGGAAGCTCAAAGGGTCTACTAATCAACTCTGAAGTCTCAGTTGGCTGGTGTGAAGCTGGTTTGTAGCGGCACCTACTCATCTTTGGATTGCATCCACCATCTCTCTTCA